>APFE030350380.1:0-13671 GCA_000404065.3 Pinus taeda
AACTGGGTCTCTAATATGGTGCCAGTCAGGAAGAAAAATGGCGACATTCGAATTTGTATTGATTTCAGAAATTTGAATAGAGCAAGCTTGAAAGACAATTTCCCATTGCCTACTATGGAGAAAATACTTCAATCAGTGGCAGGTTCTGAATTGATGTCCTTTCTAGATGGTTTTTTAGGATACAACCAAGTTTTGGTTCATCCTGATGACCAGCTTAAAACTACATTTAGAACAAAATGGGGAACATATGCATATAAAAAGATGCCTTTTGGACTTATAAATGCAGGAGTGACTTTCCAAAGAGCTATGGATACAGCTTTTAGGGGATTGATTAATCAAACAGTGGTCGTCTACCTAGACGATATAACTGTATTTTCTAAAGAGAGGTCTAAACATTTACATGACTTGAACCAGATCTTTCAACGATGTAAAAGGTATGGAATTTCTCTTAACCCAAAAAAGTCATTCTTTGCTCTTGGTCAAGGGAAACTCCTGGGTTTTATTGTATCTCGGGATGGCATTTACATCGATCCTGATCGGATCAAAGAAATTTCTGAGATCCCATTCCCCCACAATAAGAAATCGATGCAGTCATTTCTCGGCAAGATTAATTTTGTTAAAATATTTGTACCATATTTTTCTCACATTATTTTTCCCCTCCAGGCGATGATTAGGAAAAATGCAGTCTTTAAGTGGGGATTAGTAGAAAAAGAAGCTTTTGATTTGATAAAGCAATCCATTATCAACGCCCCCTCCTTAATTACTCCAAATTTCTCTAATCCTTTCACATTGTATACTATCACATCCGACTCTTCATACGCTGCAGTACTCACGCAACTAAATGATCACAATTTGGAGGCACCCATCTCATTTTTTAGCTCAAATATTCAAGGTGCCGAGTTGAATTACTCCGATGTGGAAAAACAAGCCTTTGCTGTGTTTAAAGCAGTCAAACATTATCGACCCTTCCTTCTGAAAACCCGCACAAAAGTAATAGTTCCTTTCCCCGCTGTTAGGCAACTATTAATACAAAAAGAGCTGGGTGAAAAAAGGGAAAATTGGGTCACAACGCTTCAAGAGTATGACTTAGAAATCAGGCCAGCAAAGATTGTTAGGGGCCATGGTTTTTGCAGGATATTGGCAGGAGATTCCAACACTCCCAAATCAAACGATACTAGTCCAACTGAAGAAATCAATCAGATAAGTGTCACTGATTCCGAATCTCAATATGCAGATTTAATATTTTATTTAAAAAATGGTTATGCTCCTCCAAATTTATCTTACAAAAGCAAAAGGGCCATCAGGTTAAAAGCAAAGAGTTTTACAATTATTGATGATGTGCTTTTTAAGAAGAATTATGATTCTATTTTACTAAGATGCCTTGAGAAAACTGAAGCCCAAAAGGTGTTGCAAGAGTTACATGATGGACCGGCAGGAGGACATTTTGGAGCTGACACAATAGCCCACAAGATTATTCATGCTGGATATTATTGGCCAACCCTTTTTAGAGATACCCACGAGTATGTAAGAAAATGCCTCAATTGCCAAACTTCTAGCGGAAGACAACGAAAACCGGCTTTCCCTTTGCAACCAGTCAACATTGAACAGCCTTTTGAGCAATGGGGATTGGATATCATCGGAGAAATTAATCCACCTTCTTCCAAGCAGCATAAGTATATTCTTACTGCTACCGAATATTTCACTAAGTGGGTTGAGGCAATCCCTTTGAAGACAGCAAATTATGAAGCAATCATTGAATTCATAGATCAATTCATCATTACCAGGTTTGGTGTCCCAACTGCTCTTGTATTTGATAATGCTTCTTATTTCTCAGGCAATTCTATGTTTGATTTTGCTATCAAGAGAGGATTTAAATTAAAATATTCTGCTAACTACTATCCCCAAGGTAATGGTTTAGCAGAGTCCACTAATAAGAATCTAATCAAAATCATCAAACGAACAATTGAACAAAATCATAAAAATTGGCACAAATCCTTAGTGTTTGCATTATGGGCTGATAGGATAACACAAAAAGCTTCTATAGGAACCTCTCCGTTCAATCTTGTGTATGGAAAAGAAGCAATACTACCTAAAATCTTGTTCTTCCTTCTTTAGCCCTAGTACAGTTCATTGAAGAAGCTCCTTCCTCTTCTATTCAGCTCAGATATGATCAAATCTTAAAACCAGAAGAAGAGAGAGAAAAGGCCAAGGATACCCATGCCAAACATCAGCAAATCATCAAAGCAGCTTTTGATTCAGTCTTATCGGGTTCAAAACAATTCCAAGTTGGTGATTTAGTTCTGAAATGGGACAAAGCCCATGAGGACAAGGGCAAACATACCAAGTTCCAAAAGTTATGGCTTGGACCGTTTCAGATTTGTGAGAAAGTAGGCCATTCAACCTTTATATTCCAAGATTTAGCAGGTTTGAAGGATTCTCTCCCTGTTAATGGCCTCATCCTAAAAAAATTCTTCAATTGAGAAGGTAACCCCTTCTCCTTTCATTTCCATAGGATTTTGTTTGTAGGATTTTTAGGAAATAAAGTTTAAAGGCATTTTCCATTGACCTTTTGCTATGTTTGAAAAGTTGTCTCACAGAAGTATCATGAGTATTTACTTTCAAACAATAGAACTTTTAACCGAAAGGGATAATTTTTGGGAAATTAGGTATCATTGCATTTTGAAACCACAATTTAAGTTTGGTGGACTCCCCCTAAAGCATAAAAGTAATGTAAGTCATTTTTGTTCTCAAATCGGTCTCAAAAGGTTATCAATATCAAAGATAGAAGTCAATTCAATTTCAGCATCTTCAACTCTTAACCTGTCATCCATTGATTCTTAAGGAAAAGATTGTTCACCCCATTCATTAAAGTTTATGATTTTTCAGAGTGTAATTCTAAAATATAGGATATTAAAGATAAGAGGTCTTATTACAAGCCTGCTTACCATGTTCATAGGGAAATAGCTTAACTGATATTACCAATACTGCATACCAAAACAGGGTAATGGCTTGAAATTTCAAGACAAGGAGTCTCATCACGAGCTAGCTTGTTCAGTTAGACTACTACCAGTGAGTGGCATTGCCAACAGCTGGCCGCCAAACCAGGGCAATGGATTTTTTATCCTGTCAATGACAGAAAAAAGAAAGATGAACAAAATATGAAACATGTTTTGAATTCATTCTGATAATCACAATCTTAATTGGATGGGACAATGGACATTTACATGGTTAAAAGGTATCCCTGTCGAGACTATAAACGTTTGCTGGCAGCAGAGGCTCTACCTATGACAGACGAGTTTACTATAAAGGCTGATTTGGAAATATTTTTCTATTTTTATCATTATAAACCAATAAAGGCCTATTTGAGACTTCAAATGTACTTATTTCAAGTTAGCGAAGGGAGGAAGTTAGCAAAATTACTTTCACAATATTCAAAATGCATAAATATCTAGTTATATCAGAATTTTCCCTTGTAGTTGAAACTCTATTTCAAAAAGTTTAAGTATTTTTTATTTTTCCAGAGGTAACTGGTTCTTCCAGTGAATCGCCAATTGTTGTGCTCTACAAACAACCCCCCCATTTCATATAAATTTTTATTCACAAAGCATTACATTATGAAATGGGTCCCTTCAAAATAAAGTAGATATCAATACTTTTGTTTAACAAAAAGTCCGATAATCAAATGAGCGCTTTACAAAAAAAACCTTTTTAAACAATACCCATTTAAAGGAAATAAAGCAAATCTTGGTCATTGCGATAAAGCGATCGCAAGATCGCATATCGCAATGACATAAGGGACATATAAAATGGCACAAGGTTTTTCCGCCGATGCGATATCGCATTCGGCGATCGACGATATCCAATGCACATTCAAAAGCGCCTCATATCAATAGCCCCGATGCGATGCGCTATCGGCGTTCGGCGATCGGCGGTTACCTTCGCCTAAGTCTCAATGCACATAAAGCCTTTTGCCGATGCGATATCACATTTGGCGATCGGCGGTACCCGATACATATTGTTAAGGCAGACTTATCATAACCCCCGATGTGATGCGATAAGGCCCGGTGTTCAATAAAAAAGCCGTTAAAGTGATTGGAAAGCTCAATTTATTCATATTTAAGGCATAATCACTTCCACTCAGCCGCCAATACGTCCATTGCATGCTTAAGGAGATTTCTCGACCGAATAATGATATAATGGGCATTTATAAGGTGGCAGGTTTTATACGGCCAATTAATGGATTCATGACTTAAAATCTTTCCATGGATTATCTCCGCGCCCATTTTAAAAGCTGAATGTATTTTTGCGCATCTATTCATTTGTTATCAATTGCAAGTTTTTATCGCTATCTCTCTGTGTTACGCGCAATTGCCTCTCTGTGCAGAATTCATTCATAGACAGGAGTTCAGGCATGATGGGTAAGAAGTCTAAGAAGAATGTGGGTGCTTCCAATCCACCAGTCGCAGGACAAGCCGCTGCAAATAGCAAGAAAGGCCTAATATCTAATACAACATGCACAGGCCTCACCATAGTAACTTGGCAAGGCACTTATGACTTAATTGAGGCCGAGAAACCAAAGAAAACGATAGCGGAAGCTACCGCGGATTCATTGCGGAATTCGGAATGCACTCTCAAGGATTTGGTTGATTCTTTCCTTCACAGGATAGCAGCCAGGGAGCAAATTCTCCCATACACAGACGTTGTGCAATGGGCGATTGAAGAAATCCCCATCATGGACAGAACTTTTAGCACAAGAGATGGGAGGATTTTCGGATCGTTCAAGGCAAAAGACTTAAGGCAAATGTATCATTTGCCCGAGCCAGAGAAGATATACAACAGTGCCTTCCTGGAGAAGTTTGCGAGCGAAAATGAGATTGAATCCGAACCTATCAAGGATTGGAGACAAAATCCGAACAAGCACAAGCACGAATCTTCCGGTAAGTACTCAGTCGATTCTTTGGCTTCTCCTTATTGCTATGCAGGTATAATGATGTGTAGGTTATGGGGTTTACACGACTCTGCTAGTTTTACCATTGAAATGGTTCCTCTTATGGAGGCAACAGTGAACAGTATAATTATGGACTGGGCCACTATCCTTTTGGATAAACTAGCAGTAACTGTTCGTGACTTTAGAAATAAGACTGTGGTCACTGAAAGGAAAATTCCCCCATTCTACTATAGTGCATATATCCTAGAGACCTTATGTTTCAATTCTGAATTCCCTGTTCTCGGTTGGAGGTGGACTGCACAGGACCCCTCGCCCATTCATATATATCACCGAAAGTTGTGGAAGTCATCCTATAAAAACCACTTGTATTAGATCTGTAATGGCTTTATGGTTCCCATTTATTATTCCATTTTTGATAAGCCCATTTCAAAGATTTCCTACCAAGCCTCCTTTGATTTGCCAGCAGTGGCTAGTTGGTTTGGAGAAGAGCATTTTACCTATATCAGAGTTTATGACAGCCAAGCCAATCCACATGTTCTCCCTTTATATGTTCCAGATAAATTGCTAGCAAGAGAAATTGCATATCAGATTACGGCTGAGAGTACTACACAAACTCTCAAAAAGGAAAAGAAAAAAGGCTGGCCCACTTTTCTCTTAAGGTGTGGTGTCTTTACCCTGCATGATCTCAAACATGCGGAGAAGGAGGCCTCAAAGATTCAATCTTTAGCTCTGGCTACAAACCCGAAAAGGGCATTCAATCCAAAGCTAGTTTCCCATGCCGCATTAGAACATGCCAAATTAACAACGTTTAAACATCAAGAAGATATGTTCGATGATCTATTCACTTCAATTGAAACAATTGGTCAAGCTAAAGAACTTGCTAAGATGAAATATAATGATGAAGGGTTAACTGAGTTTAATAAACTTAGAGAGCAGAGGTTGCAAAATCTGCCTCTAGATTTATTAGCGACAACCCCAGCAGCATCATCAAGCGAGCCTGGTCAGCAACAGACAAAGGAACCTCCTGCTATAACAAAAGATCATAATAAGGAGCAGGAGGAACAACATAGGAAAGAACAAGAGGAAAAGCAGAAGAAGGAACAGGAAGAACGGCTAAAGAAAGAGCATGAGGATATACAGCGAAGGGAACAGGTAGAGCAGCAGAAGAAAAAACAGGACAAAGTACAGAAGGAGCCTCCAGCTGAGAACAGGCAACAGACCACCACTGACGCCAATGTAGATACTACTACAGACCCCAAATTGCTCCAGGAATGGCAGTAGTTTGATTCTATCATCAGTGGAGGAAAAGGCTCAAAAAGTACAGACACTCCTAAGACCAGTGATATGCAAGATGATAC
Source organism: Pinus taeda (assembly GCA_000404065.3). NCBI lineage: Eukaryota > Viridiplantae > Streptophyta > Pinopsida > Pinales > Pinaceae > Pinus > Pinus taeda. The sequence goes on from APFE030350380.1 coordinate 6,307, forward strand.
TTCATCTCAGGTTCTAAGTGGAAGCAGCGGCCCACCTAAATCTAAAGATATTGAAATAATTCCAAAAGATCCTACCGATCAGATCATTCTACAGGTAGAAGATATTCCTCCATTGGATGTTTTCTACAGCCCAAGACATAAGCGATCAAGGAAAAGACGAAGGATTGATCAACCTTCTATCTTTCCAGAGCAAACGGTCACGGGTAATGTAGTATGGAAGGAGAAACTGGACCCCTCCGATGATCTAACTAAATTGTCACAGTATGCTGGAGCCTATTCGGCAGCAACAATTGCCAAAGCATCGGAGGTAAGCCTCTTATTAAAGAACAAGGACCAAGAAATCTCCACATTACAGACAGAATTGGCCGAGACAAAGCAGAGGGCAGCGCAAGCAGAGGAGCAGTTAGCAACACAACAGCAGAAAGCAGCGCAAGCAGAAGAACAGTTGTTGGCACAACAACAAATGAATAATCAATTGGCCCAGCAATTGGAAGCGGAGAAGCAAAGGATCGACCAGAATGCGATCCAGAAACAGAATGAATTAACGGAGGCATTGGAAAAGTTGAAAACAGCAAACGAGCAAATGGTGAAAACCAAGGATGAGCAAATCGCTCAAATGACATCGCAGCTAGAAAAGATAAAAGGAGCTTCACAGGTGACAGAGTTCAGAAAAGAAGCGTCATTGATAAACAATGCACTGATATCTCAAATCAAACTCTTATGTCAACAGATCGCTCAAGCGGAGCCACTATGCGAATTAGCTACATCCATAAATGAGCAGGTAGAGAAAGCTAGGGATGATTTAAACCAAGCCGATGAGGCTATTACTGCACCTTGAATGGAAAGATTCGAATTCGGGAAAAAAAACTAATTTGCCCAGGATACTTTAAGTTCATAAAGATATACTTTTCACAGAATGGCACACTCAGGTGCTGAAAGCAGAGAGAGCAGCTTCAAGATGTAGATCAACTTCTAGCAATTTAGTTGATTTAATTAACAACACTCTCTACTTAGCAAATATGATTTCCCAGTGTACACCAAGAAAGATTACAACAACAAATGCATTGGAGCAATCATGTTATCCTGAGTTAGAAGAAAGAGGAAGAATAATCGTCGGGATTAATAGTTTAAACATGGAAGCATATTGGCACTTCCTAGTTAAACCACATACACAAAGAGCCGCCCTGAAGTGTTTAACAGATGCCATCGAGTGTATGATTCCCGACATTCAAGATGCCACTTATGCTACCCATCTCAGTTCGCGCCTCAACAAACCTCCGGAAATTGAGCCAATGCTTGCCATTAATCAGCTCAGATTCAAAGGAAAGCAGCCGACTCAATGAGTCACCCTCCAGCTCGCCAGATCACTAGCCAAAATAGAAACAAAAGTTATTGATATCAGTTTAGTAGCATTTCTGTTTAATAGATATTTAGATTAATATTGTATTTATAGACCCTTTCATGTTTTTAGAAAGGGTCGTAAAATTTTGTAAGAGACTTAACAGACTGAAGTTTGCATTATTGTGCTTCAGCCCATATTCTTTTATGAAACTCGACCAGTTGTTCTTATTTTAATGAGGAAGTTTCTTTATACAATTGTGCACTATTGTCGTTGATTGAAGAATGTTTTTGCGTTAAAGGAAGAACTACACATAGCGATTGATATCTGGGAGTGTCACGCAGCTCATATGGTATTTCTATCTATGTTTGAAGTCATTCTGTTTATATGAATTGTTATGTAATTATTCTTCCTATCATTGATTATATGCATGCGCTATAACAGCAGATCTTATTCATTCCACTATTGGGTGTTTGATGATCTGCCTTTACTTTTAATCATGTGTATGACGATGATATATATGTTTAAAGTGTGGCAATCTCGCCTTAATCGCTCTGCTTAACTATTTAAGTACAACAATCTTAAATAATTTCATATCTATGTTGTGAAGATACAGTCATCTATATGCTTGTCATTTAGACATGGAACATCAAGCGCTACACTTTAGAGCTCAATAGATTCCCGGGATAGTTTCATCTCTTTATATTTCTGTCAATAGTTTTAGCCTTTCGCTCACCGCTAGTGTTATCTATAAATCATCTACTCATCCCATTTATCTATTTCTGGGAAACTGGTCCCATTATCCCCAGTCAGAGGCACTACCCCAAACGGAAAAGGAGCTGCACTAAGGTCCGGATTGGGTGGTTTCCCCAATGTTGTTGCAGCGATTTTCGAGGCATCAACACACAGTTATCTCTTACCTCCTTGGCTACTACTCAAATCAGTGTGTATGAGGTCATCATAGGATTTCCGTCCATTTTCTCTGTTGATTCTAAGCCCTCCATCATGTTTAACTTTAGCCAATTTCTTGCATATTCAATTCATTAGTATCTTATCAAATTCCCAACTAAGGAAGTATTCAATTATGCTTATGTATTAGTTTATATGTTCTTATACTTCCAGGTAGACAACATCAACCTTGCTTTATAAAAGTTGGATGAAGAAGGGAACCAACAGTCAGTCATCTTTTGGACTACTCTGGTGATGAAGGAACAAAAGGAGTTCACATGCAAAAATTGCATATAGATGTTTGTGCATCCAGCAATCAGTCTCTTAAGCAGCGGGATAGAACCGAGGATTGGTTAGGAAATTAGAAAGTTGTTATAACTATCAGACCAACTTCAGACAGGGGATTGGTACCTCTACCAAAACTATACATAATTGAGAATATTTGGGTGTAAGCTTACACCTTACAAGCTACCACAATTCCTCCCAATGAGGATTTTTTCTCTAGAATTCATAAGGCATATGCTCAATATGGATGAGATCCACTTTGTGGCTGCCAAAAAGAAGTCCCAGTTTAAAATTAAAACACAAATTGGCCCTCTCATTTGCAACAGTAGGGCAGGAGGAGAAGAAGTAGATAGGCTATTAAAGGAAACGCAGTTCATCCTTAGCATTACCTGATCATATGATTCGTTAGGGATCATTTCAAAATTAAGATTAGAAACTAAATCTACTGCCTATTTTCACACTACCAGACTAGAGATATAGAAGTACAAAAACCAGCTAGAATGGGTTGAGAACAACCTACAAGAGGCAGAGAAGTAGCTAGTATCATCCTGCACAGTACAGACTCCTACCATGTAGGAGAAAACAGCCAAGAGAACTAGAGAAGAAGAGTCCCCTCAAGGGAGAGAAATATTCAGTGAAGGATTCAAGATTATGTATAGAAAGAAGGCCAAGCTTAGTGCCAAACTAAGCCTCAGAAAGGAAGCAAAGAAGGAAAACATTATCACCACTAATGAGCCACTTGTTTCCTCATTAGTGGGTGATCACACCACACTGTCTCCCACTAACTCCACGGCTTCACAAGAAAGACAACAAATTATGCAAAGTAATACATCTACTATAGGGGAGACACGGAAAAGTATAATGGATATTTTTAAGGAAATAAAAGTAAGGAATGAGGCCCTAAAGATTAATACCTACAAGTAGCTCTGGAAGCAAACTACTTGTTCTCAAAGCAAGTTGCTCTCAGCCTTTGATTCGGAGAAATGGAAAATGAAAATGTCATTTCTCTTGGCACAGGTTCCCCACCCTAAGGCAGCATCAGACTACAAGAAGACAACCTTTGAGTTTGATGTAAAATATATACATCCCATTGACCAAATGGAGATGCACAAGCAGACTAGGGAAATGGTCTTTTCCATTATCACCAACACTGCTATGAGTTTGTCTAAAATGCAGGTTACATTAGCAAATGTCCAATCACAACTGAAGATGGAGAAAGTCTCTGCACTTTCCAAAGACACCAGGATTAAAACTTTGGAGGACTTGGTGATCAAAGTGGGTTATGACCCTGCCAACATCAATGCTGCAAATGAGCTTGTAAAGAAAAAGAATTTAGATATAGCAACATTAAGGAAGTAGTTAAAATTTCCAGCTACAGAAGATCCTCTATCCAAGGATATTGAAGAAACAGAGGCACAAAAGGAAAATATGATGAAGCTCATCATGGAGCGAAGTGCACAATTGTAGCAAATGGATACAAAGATGAAAAACATCATTAAAGAAAAGGAGAAAATTGTCAAAATGATTGTTTCCCCTTTGGAAGCACTCCCTATCACAACTATTCCTACATCCATATATTTTGTAACAAATACAGGGGATGTTGCAGATCAATTGGGAAATGTTGTACAAAACATGTCTCTCCAGACCCAAGATATCAACAAGTTGCAGGCTCAAGTCAAACTTCTTCAGTAATATCAGACAAAGACTGAGACTTTTGATGCAGCAGAGCTACAAAGAGCTCAAAATTAGACAGAGTCACGGAAGAAGTCAGTAGATGAGTCCTCTATTGGCTACACACTGACCCATGTTAAGGAAATCATATGGAACAATATCATTGAAGAAATACATGAAATCTGGCCATGTGTCCAGATTATATTCGAGCAGAAGGAAATGGTGGAGAAAGCTAAGCAAATCATTGCCACCATCAATTCTAAATTGGGATAAATGCCTACTACAACCAACAACATCATAAAGTTCCTCAATTCCAAAAACAGATATGAGCTGGCTGATCTAGGAGTAGATGATAGAACATAAACCATCCTCAAGGTAAAGAAAGTTCTAGCAAAGAAGAACTTGATTGTACATCTAACAGAGAAATGTAACACTCCGGAGGTGGCAGTTAACAGGTTTTTCACTAGAATAGATGCATTGAAAAAGAAAGGTCTGCCTTCTTTATTTGTGATCAATGACAAATTGATGACCAAGGAAGATTACAAGAAGAAGCTTCAAGGCATTTCCAAGGATACAACTAAGTCTTGAAAAATCAAAGATTATCTGACAGGGAGAGATTTTTATGAAACTATCAGCAACATAGTTTTATCGAACATGAGATAAAACACATTTTTGCAGTAAAACCCACTTTTGCTTGGTATACTAAGGTAGATGAGATCTACTATAAGGTAACAAAGATTGTTAGTCCAGATGAAGAGAGATGGGATTCTTGGGTTGTGTTATATTCTCTCAACGTAGTTAACATGGAGTTTGAGGGGTACCTGTAACCCCACTTTATGGGGGTCTGGGGCAGCGCCCCAAAAATTTTTGATTTTGGACGCTATGTGAGGTTGGGCAAACCCACCTATGGTTTTGTGTATGATTTTTGCACATGTTTTTTGGACGCAATGATTTTTCGGTCCATGGTATTGGATGCTTCGACATGTATAAATATGTATTATAAAATTGAAAGGAACCTAGTGAAAAATCAAGCTGGTAGTCCCGGTTTTGGGATCCAGGGGAAAATCTCTGTGTATATGTGTTTTATGTGTTATGATCTCGCATTGTTTATTTTCTATGTTTTAGAATTTGTATGCAGGTAATTTTTGTACGGGGTTAAAACCTACATTTGGTATCATAGCAGTTTTGGCTTCAAGGGGACGCCTTTGTTGCTGAGGGGTTTCGCTCGGGCCTATGGTAGACCCTCTTCAGTGGGAGATCTGGGAGATCGATTTTGTTGGTGAAAGAACATGGCGAGCAGTGGAAAGATAGAGATCGACAAATTTAATGGTCAAAGTTTCGAGTTGTGGAAACTCAAGATGGGGGATCTGTTGGTGGATAAAGATCAGTGGATCGTGGTAGATCCGGGTACTAAACCAACAGGAGTGTCCGATGAAGAATGGAAGAAGTTGGATCCGAAGGAAAAGAGCACAATATGATTGTGTGTCTCAGATTCAGTATTGCTGAATGTATCAGGGGAAGCTACGTCGAAGGCTTTGTGGGACAAGTTAGGGACTTTGTACCAATCTAAGTCTTTGGCGAATAAACTGTTCCTATGAAAAAAGTTGTATAACCTGAGAATGAAAGATGGAGTGTTGGGTCCCTATAATACTAGTAATTACCCCATTACTGTTGTAGTTATACCCCTTATTAATATTGTTGTGCCCCTATTACCCCTATATTGTTATTATTGTGCCCCATAGAATCCCTCTATGGTTATTTTTGTGGCTTTATATTATTATTGTTAGGTCGGCTAGATTATATTGTGACTCCTTAGACTCCTATATATAGAAAGCAGGTTTTGTCATTTGTATCATCCAAGAATTGTTCATCTATGTAATGTAAAGGAGGTTTCCCCCTCAAAGAGGCTGAATTCTAAGGCGTTGATCTATCTCTTCTATCTTTTCTTGAGCTGGTTTCATAACATTTGGTATTAGAGCTTTGGATTCTAGGGTTTCGCTGCTCCAAACAGGTCATCGTGGAATTTTCGCTATAACTTTTTTTCTGTGAGGTTTCAGAAGTTGCAAAAAAACCCATGTGAGAAGAAATCGCTCTGAATCTTGGGTCCAAATTTCAGAGCTTTTCGCGCTATATTTGCGGAGATATGATCTGAGGAAGTTGGTCTTTTTGCAGAATCCTGAATTACATTCCAAACAGGTGACCTGGGGAAAATCGTCATAACTTTCTCTTTGGGGATCGGATTGAAATTTCGTTAGAAGGTACAGAAATAGGACGGACTATAGTTTCTTTTATGTGTTTTTAAGATCCAAAGGTAGAAACAGTGACTCATGGCACGTCGTACAAGTTTGCTCTACTGAACTAGTCTATAATCAAGTCACTGTGGGAAATTTCACATAACTCTTCCTTGGAGAATCCAATTTGGTTCAGACTTGTGGCATTGGAAATATGACACAGAGGGCTACTACAGATCACAAATTCAAAACTAGATGATCGAAAAGTACAGAGATACATCAGAGGCAATATCGAGCTCCTACAAAGTGAAAAAAGGTGTGTAGATTTTCTTAAATTTTTGCTTAAGCTTGGTTTGAAAATTTATTTTGAAGGAATTCAAAGGGCATAGTAGAGCATTATTATCGGTAAGTGATGCCCCGAGGAAAGAAAATGCAAACACCTAGTAAGGAACCTGAAAGCTCTAGCATGACTCATGAAGAAGAGGAAGAAATGCAACATGATATATCAAAATTACAAGACCAAGTGCAACAACTGTCCCTTACACAAAAAGGAACAGAATCTAAGATGGATGGTTTAAAGAAAGATGTAGAAGCTAAGATGGATGGTTTAAAGAAAGGTGTAGAAGCTAAGATGGACTGTTTAAAGAAAGGCATAGAAGCTAAGATGATTGACGTGGAAGCTAAGATGGATGATTTGAAGATAGATTTGAAGACAGACATGGACGAATTGAAGATAAATATGAATAAGTTGCTACAAGAAATGGGCACTAAGGTTGAAAGGGTACTAAAGGAAACTCATGATGAGAATAAAAGAAATGTTAATCATGATTCCATAGATGCTAATGTTGGATCGAAGACTCACCATATTCCAAAAATCGATATGAGGAAGTT
>APFE030350391.1:0-28872 GCA_000404065.3 Pinus taeda
AGATCATCTGGCACAGGTTCAAGGGGAGCATATGTTCTTCTAATAATGCATTGTTGGCATTATCTTAGAAGATCTTGGCTCAATTTCACAGTTTTTTTGTTTCAGGTGGAACAGGTGCAGAGCGAGAACATGGTTGCTGGTCTGAATGATGATTGACAGATGCTGCTAATGATAGCTATTGTAGAAAATAATTGTTGGTCTGAATGATGATTGACAGATACTTGCTCTCTATGTCATGTATTTCTTTTCTTTTCTTATCAAGGTCATGTAACGGCCTATCTTGGTTTCCCCACTATGCCTGGGATGAATGAAGTAAGGTTTTTGTCTTTATCATGTGTAAATTTTTGGTCAATTTCCACTTGGTTGGGAGATGGATGTATGAGTCTTTGGTGGTAGGAAGTTCCTTTATAGTATATAAAGTCATGTTTCTCTTGTAGAACATCTTCTTGCAGATCTTGCCTATAGTCAGGGGGAGCATAACCCTTTGTGCTTGATGTCAAAGGGGGAGAATGAATTTGAGCGACTTGGGGTTGCCATAAAGTCCAAAGGGGGAGATTGTTGGCATTATGACACAGGTTTGGCACTATGGTACATGTGTTGTCCTTGATGGCAACTCACTCAAATGTCAGATCAACAGTTCAGGCTATCAGAATGAAAGAAAATGAGGTATACGCAGGTTCGTCTTAGCAAAGTTGTGTATATACACAGGATCACCGATCAAAAGGCATGTATACATATACACACACTTTCATGCAGAGAAAAGTGCGTACATGTGGGAAAGTTTATGTTTGGTCCATGGTATTTAGTCCGACATATTTGAACCTATGGTTTTGTTCCTTGGTATTTCATACAAAGTATTAAACCCTGGTATTGGGTCCCTAGTATTGGTTTTCAATGGTTTTGGACCATGGTTAAGAAAGGCCTAAGGCTATAAAAATGGAAGGAGATTATTTGGCAAAGGTATCGATTCAAGCATTGAATATCTGAAGAAGAGCAAGATTGGGAACACTGTGATTGGTTATGGTGCATTGTTGAATCTGATCCAACAAGGAACCTGAGTGCTAAAAGATGGATAAGTTCTATTGATGAATCAAGACCTTAAGACTTAAATGGTAGTATCATTGTATGGATTTTGATCTGTTATATTTGGCGCATGATTAGGTCTCTAAATATGATAAACTGGGTATATTTGATGTCTGAAACTTGAAAAGAAAAAAATTGCCTTGTATAGATTTGTACGCATGTTTTGCACATCAAAGGCGCGTGTACACGTAGGTTCAACGAAGCAATATAGCGTATATGATGGTTGGCATAGATACAGCTGTGTATGTACGCAGGTTTCTGCATAGTGAAGTAGCGTACATTTCATGAAATTTGCTTTAGCTGCTTCTATTTATTGCTTCTTCTATTACTTTTTTCTGGTTACGGCATTCTGAGAAGTGTTTAGATGATTCTATATTGGGTTGTACAAAGGAGATTGAATGTTGTAGATATACCTGATGTATGATTGATGTTATTCATGGATCCAGTCTGAAAATTTATGAAATGTGGTCCCTGGAAGAAAAGAGAGGGTTGTAGCCTTCTAGAGGTAGCAGCCTGCGTACTAGTACCTCAGCTAGTAGAAGAGCTAAAGGGGGTTGTAGCTCCCTTCCATGTGAATCTGGAGAACGAGAGAAGGTTGTAGCCTTCTGCAGGTAGCAGCCTGCGTACTGGTATAAGATTGCACCAGTACAGAAACATTGTAAAAAGAAGTTTCTAATTAAAAGAAGATAGAGACAAATTGCAGCAGGTAGTTTTTACCCACATTGGGTTTCCACGTTATATCTTGAGTTCTTGTGTGTGACTGTCTGCACTATTTTTCTGTTCTTGATTGATACATGGTTTTGACATGCAGATTTAAGATTAACATCTGAAGAATAATTAAATTACAAGTCTATGAGTTATACGTTGTTTTATTTAACCGAAGTTGCGTATATACGCTGGTTTATCTAACTAAAGTAGCGTATAAAAATCTGTATATGAATTGAAAAATAATTGACTTGATAATACTGATTCAACCCCCCTCTCAGTATTATTTCCAACAACAAACTTACCTTCAGTTCAAGAATGACAACAACATAGGTTGCATGAGTAGACTCTAACTATAACAAATCAGTTATACCTAACTGAAAGGTTTGATGCTCCAGGAATCCAAGTTCGAATCTATAATGAAAGAGTGTGTTTTTGGCCATGTTATTCATGGAACACAAAATTAGGGAAAAACCACTATTTCAATTTCAGTTAAGAGAATTTCACGAACAAAGACCTTAGTGAGGGAGACAAATATTGGGTTTTGGTGTCAAACAACCTAAATTACATAGTACAAGACACTGTACTGAAATAAAAAACCATAAAGAGGCCTAACTGAGACCTTTTTTGCTTGAAGTGAGTGTTGGAATCAATGCATCAAGGTTTCTCCTTGCTTGGGAAACCTCAGATAGATTAAAAATTCTCATAATAGAAGCAAAAAGAATAAATAAATTAAGTAAAAAAGAATACAATTAACACCCACTCTACAAAGAACATAGTGTAATAATTCACGGAGTAAAAGGAGTTAAATAAACTTATTGTTATTAGATGGGTTACAGGGGGAAAACATTGGAGTGGGCATGCTCCTAAAATTTCAAACAATAATAGCCTGCATCAGATGATGTCCTTGCAGAAGTGATTAACATCATCATCTTACTAGTAAGGAAAATTAGGGAGACTTTGGTAATGAAGCTATGAATAACGATAAGAGTAAACATCAGTTGTAAGAAATAAGTAGGGTTCACAATCATATGAAATTTAAATACCATAAAAGGAAAAATAAATTAGGGGATCATGTTGTGTCTCTTAGCCACAACCAAGGAATCTTGAACAACATCCCATTTCTCTACTAAGACAAACACCCTCATCCATTTCGAGACTAACCCTAGTTGAAAGATGCAAAATTTCTAGACTCTAGAGGAAGAATAGCTCAAAATGACAGCTAGCAAGGGTAGTCATTCCCTAGAAGGCTCTAGGATCCACAATTCTTAGTCATTCATTGTGAGCAATGCTAATATTGTCGGTGAAATACTGTATTTTTTGGGTGATGTGACAATATTGGAGTTATAGAATCTATGACTAGCACAAATTAATGAGTTAGTTAATTAAGGTTGCATACATGAAGGAGTCAAGTAATATTTCACAAGTGATTGATCCAAAGGTAGAAAACGTTTAAATTGTCTAACATAAGTTTAAAAAGGCATAATGAAGACAACTAAGAAAGGAGGGGAGGTCATTCCAAAGGAATGCCTTATGGCGTAATTATAAACCCTTGCAATTAATATTATAATGTAGTGGATTAATAAACCCAATGGATTATTAATATTAAAACCCACGGGATTAATATTATAGCCCTAAGGGGTAAATGTGTTTGACTATGTTAGGGTTTATAATATTTATAGATTAATACATGTTAGTTATGGTTGACTATTGTTCACATGGTCAACTATTGTCAACATGAATACCATGGTGAACCATACTTACCTCAGGAATCATGGTTTATCTATTAGTGGCCTATAATGAACCATAGTGGATGGTCATGGCTGACCATGGAGGCTTATTGTGGAGGGTTAATAATATTAATCTTGGGGTTTATAATATTTATCCTAGGGTTTATAATCTTAGGGTTTAATATATTAAATTTATGGTTTATAATCTTAGGCTTTATATTAATAATATTAGGGTTTATTATATTGGGTTTTATAATGTTAAGGTTTTGTAATAGTGTTTAATATTATGACATAGGAATGGTAAAAAAATCTATCCAACATTGAATTGTCACAAACTTTGTCTCAATACGACAATCATTCTAACAATCATTGTAGCATTGTTAGAATTACATTGCAATTTATTAAACATCGCATTGTGTCATTACAAAATTGGGGTTTAATATTATGATTTATAATATTCAGGTCTTTAATATTTAATATTAGGGTTTATAATATTAAGATTTAGGTTTATTAATCCCTTAGGTCTATAATATTAATATTAGGGTTTATAATCTAAAAGTTCGTAATAATAGGGTATATAATATTAATCCTAGGGTTTATAGTATTAATCCTAGGGTTTATAATCCTTGGGTTTTATAATGTTAGGGTTTTTAATTAGGGTTTAATATTGTGACATTTGAATGTAAAATTATATATCCAACACTGCATTGAGACAATCATTGTATTAATTCCGTAATCATTCTAAAAATCATTGTCGCAATGTTACATTACATTGTAATTTATTCAATGTCGTATTGCAAAATTACAAAATTCGAGTTTAATAATAAAGTTTATAATGTTCAAGTTTTTAAAAATGTGTTTATAATATTAGGATTTAATATTGGGTTTATAATTTATAGTAGCGTTGTTTAATAATATGATTTATAATATTAATAATAAGGTTTATTATATTCTATTTATATTCCTAGGGTTTAATATTAATCCTAGGCTTTACAATATTAATATGATGGTTTAGTATGAACCCCTTAGGTTTACAATCCCTTGAGTTTATCAATCCCTTGGGTTTATTAATCCTTTGGGTTTGTAATCCCTTAATTTTATAATATCAATAACCTCTAGAGTTTATAATATTATTAATCATTTGGGTTTATTAGTCCTTTCGATTTATTATAAATAATACTTTGGATTATTAATCCATTGAGTTTAGAATATTAATCACTAAAATGTATAATAATATATTAGGGTTTATATTCTTAGTATTTATAATATTAATGTTATATTTGATATATTAATATTAGGGTTTATAATATTAATCTAAGGGTTTAATATTAATCACATGGTTTAAAAACCTTTGGACTTATAATATTAATCCCAGGGTTTAATATTAATCGGTTAGGTCAATAATCCCTTTGGATTATAATATTGAAGTTAGGGTTTATATTAATAGGGTTTAATATTAATCTTATGGTTTATAATATTAATAATCCATTGGGTTTATTAATCACTTAGGTTTATAATATTAACAATCCCTTGGGTTTACCAATCCCTTAGGTTTATAATATTAATCCCTTGAGTTTATAATAGGGTTTATTAATCCATAGGTTTTATAATATTAATTCCTTTTTTGTTTTACTCCATTGGATTTATAATATTAATAATCCATTAGGTTTATTAATCTCTTGGGTTATGGTTTAAAATATTTATATTATAATGTTAGATTACATTGGAATTTATTCAACGTCGCATTATGACATTGCAAAATTGGGGTTTAGTATTAGGGTTTATGATATTTGGGTTTTTAATGTTGGATTTATAATATTAAGTTTTCACATTGGTTTTATAATGTATAATAGTGAGGCTTAATAATATTATTTATAGCATTAATCTTAGGGTTTATAATATTAATACTAGGGTTTAATAATATTCTCTTGGGTTTAGAATCCCTTGGGTTTATAATATTAATCCCTAATATATATAATAATATTTCAGGGTTTATTCTCTTAGTGTTTATAGGATTAATGTTTGTTTTCATGTATTAATCGTAGGGTTTATAATATTAATACAAGGGTTTGTTATTAATCCTATGATTTATAATCCCTTGGGCTTATAATATTAATACTAAGATTTAATTTTAAACATGTCAGGTGTAAAATCCATTGGGATTATAATATTATTATTAGGGTTTATATTCCTATAATTTAATATTAATCATAGGGTTTATAATATCAATCTTTGTTTAATATTAAGCTGTTCAGTTTATAATCCACATGGTTTATAATATTATTTCCCTCGTTTTATAACATTAATAGTCCATTGGGTTTATTAATCACTTGTGTTTATAATTTTAACAATCCCTTAGGTTTTTAATATTAACCCCTTGGGTTTATAATATGTTTTTTTTTGTAATCTTGGTAGGACCTTTATTTTCAATATCTTTAAAAAAAATAGGTAGGTTACATCCATTTGTTGAATGGTTAGGTGGCCTCAACCTACCCGGAGGGAAACTAGGTCAGTTGGCCACCTAACGACATGATAAGCATCCAAAACTATAATAAATTAAGCATTGAATTATGCCCCATTGTTGGTTGAAAAACCATAATTTGCTACATTAATCAATCTCATCCTTTTCATTGAATCTTGGAAGATCCATTCATAACCTACTAGATCTGGATTTCCCTTGGATGCACCATTCAAACTTAATTTAATAAAATCGTCTGGAGGAGTAGAGAAGTGTTGAGGAGATGCTACAGGGGATCTAGAAGTTTCCACGAGCTTGAGGCAATCATAGAAGGGGACACATTCAGAAAAGCTAGAATTATAGCTTCATTAAGAGCTACTAGCTAATCATTCAGATGTCATTTCTCTGCTAATATTTTTTCTCTAATATTTTGGACTATTCCTTGCCAGACAAACACCGGGGGTTTATGGTGATCTTTAAAAATTGTGTTGTTTATTTCCTTCCAAATAGCCCAAAAGAGGAATCCCAAAGCCGATGCCCAAGCTTGGTTGAGCACTGAGCTCAAAAATATACCTTTTCTCCATAAGAGCAGGGTTTCCTTGATGGTTTGGGACTCTGTATCCATGTGGCCAAACAAGGTTCGTATTTGTCTCCATTGATGATTAGCAAAAGAAAAAGAGTTCAAGAGGTGTTTTGGGTCCACATTTTGTTGACCATATAGAAAACAAAATGATGGACCATGCATATCATGTTTTTGAAGTTAATCCCAAGTGAGGATTCTCCCTCTACAAACCAACCATAAGAAGTAAGTTATTTTGGGCCAGAGCCATCTAGACCATATCTTCTTCCATAGTTGGTTGTGTTGATTTTGAATATCCTCCAATCAAAGTTTGTATGCTTCCTTAATATTAAAGATACCCCGGGTAGAGTAACCCCATATAAGAATGTATGGTCCATCCAGGATGGTGATTTTTCGTGATTGTAATTATTTGTCCAACTATTTCCATTGATCTGATGTGGGTGAATTAGGTCAATCCTGATGTGTCTTCCATTTCCTCCATCTCTAGAGCACTAGCGAGGGTTTCCAGAATTGTTCCACCTGCTAATAACTATGACTAGTTGTGTAAAGAAATATCTCCCTAAGGTCTTGCCAATTGAACAACTTCTCTCTCTATTTCCATGAATCTTGCCAAAATAGTGTCATTTTTCCATTTCTGACTTCCCAAAAAACATTTGAAGTGATTAGGTCTCTATTTCTAGCTATCAGGTTCCATCTTGAAGAGACCTTAGGAGGATATTGGTATCAGAGAATGTCCTTTGTGTGTAGCGGCATGTTGTATTTTCCAGTCCATATTTTTTTCCATAGGTCTTGTCCTCCCTTGATCCAATGCCACCATAATTTAGCACCCATGACTTTATTCATAATGAACGGATCCATAAGGCATAAACCCCCACCCATCTTAGATTTTATGAGATGGGGCCATGAAACCAGAGCTTATTTATTCAATTGTTCTCCACCACATAAGAACTTTTTAAAAATATCTATCATAGAATTGGAAGAAGATTTAGGGGCAACCATCCTAGAGAGCTTGTAGATAGACATCGACATAGGAGAACTACTTTAGGGACTACATTCCTACCTACTATATTGTGCACTTGAAAATCCCAATTTCTCAGCTTTGTTTGAATCTTTTGGAGCATGCCTTGCCAACACGAAGTTTTTAAGGAGGTAGACACCAGAGGCAATCCCATATATTTTATAGGTAATGAACTGATCCCAAAGCCAAGCACCTAAGCAAGGAAGGTTTTGATTTTCACAGGATTACTGAAGAAAAATATATTTGACTTCTCATTATTGATCTGGGTACCTAAAGCTCACATGAAATCCTATCGAATAACTTTGACCCTCCTCACTTCCCACAACGTCACTTGATAGAATAACATAATGTCATCCACAAATTGTTGGTGGGTAATGGGAAGACCGTTGCCCAAAGGATGAAGACCCTTTATTTGGGATGATTGAGCCGATGATATCACATATCTACCAAGATCCTCGGCTACTATAATAAAGAGAAAAGGGGAGATCGGGTCATCTTGTCTCAGGTTGTGGGAAGGTTTGAAGGTTTAGGAGGGAGAACCATTTAGCAGGATTGAAAAAATAGGAGACGAGATAAGAGACGAAATATAATTCAACAAACATTGCTCAAAGCCAAAAGACTTAAGAATACTGATAAGTTAGGTCTAACTTAGCTAATCATAGGCTTTAGATAGGTCCATCTTGATCATCATGCCAGGAATGTTTTGATGCTTCAAGGAATGGGCAAGTTCTTGTGAAGTAATAATATTGTCTAGGATTTGATGGCCTTCCACAAAATCATTCTTTTATGGGGAGATAAGACTAGGTAGGAGAGGCTTGAGATGCTTAACAATAACCGTGGAAATGATCTTGTAAATGAAATTACACAAGGTGATTGGTCTAAAGCCCTTAGGGTCTTCATATTTGTTTATTTTAGGAATTAAAGCAGTAAACGTGTAATTCAATCCCAAACATACATTCTGGTTATGATGAGATTCCTTAACCACCTCTAGAATATCTTTATCGATGAAGCTCCAAGAAACCTGATAGAATTCTCCACTGAACCCATCTGATGCTGGTACTTTTTTTAGCCATCCCTTTGACAACATCATTTGTCTCATCCAGGGTAAACACTCGCATGAGATCCAAATTCTGGTCACGAGAGATGAGTTGTGGAATGTGTTGGGTTATTCTTCAAATAACTTCTGATCTATCCTTGGGAGGTTTCGACAAAGAGTCTAGAAGTGGTTTGCCACCAGTCTTTCCATATCTTCATGTTGAATGAATTTGTTCCCTGAACCATCCTTCAGGGATAATATTCTATTATGTTTTCGATGTTGGATCATAGCTTTGTGGAAAAACCAAGTATTCTTCTCCCCTTCACAAAGTTGTTGTATTTTAGATTTATGCTTCCACATAATTTCTTATTGTTTCCTTCTCTCCTCCATTTGGTTTACTAGTTGTCCATCCTCCACTTAGGGGCTCCCAGATCGGCCTTCACTAATGATTTTTTGTTATATTTGCATTTTATTATGAATTTGATCTTGATCTTTTATAATGTTACCGAACTCTTCTTGATTCCACTCCTTGATCTGGGTGTTCAAGTCCTTTAATTTTAGCTGAAAAGTGTGCATGTGCTTCATCCCTTGGGCTGAACTCCCTTTCCACCTGTTTTCCACTTTTTGTATAAACAAGGGGTCCCTCAACCATAAATATTCAAATCTAAAAGGACAATTTTTACGCGTTGTTTTCAGGTCAATCTCCAACCTGATTGGCCATTGGTACAAACCCATGCATGGGAGAATGGAGGTTGCGAGGAAAATATCCCTACTAATAACCTGCTCTGGCAATAGAAATCTATCAACTTGTGAAGCTACTTGATGTGTGCCTCTACATTGATTGTTCCAAGTATACACCCCATTATTTATTGGTAGATCCACTAAATGCATCTCCTCAATTTTTGCTAGAATGGTTCCATTTCAGCATCCATATGGCACAGGTCACCCTTATTTTCTTCCAGCAATGTGATCAAGTTAATTTGCCTCCTAAAACCCACATCTCCGTTGGGAATAGTCTTCTGAGTTTTCTGATATCCTAAAAGAAAACCCTTTTTGTCCTCGAATGTGAGGCCAATATACCCCTGACAGTAGGGCCCAATCCGAGTACCAATGTGTTATAATTTTCATGAGATAATTTGAGGCATACCAACCCAGTCTTCAAATGTAATTTCAGTAGGATTCCATAAGATATTGAGCCCTCCTGTACTCCCTTTGGAATCTTGGGCTACCACCTCATATTGGGGTTTGAAATACCTAGCCATTTCTTTTAGTCTAGTCTCCAAGATTTTAGTTTCCTGGAGAATCATGATAATCAGTTTGTCTCTTTTAAGTCAGTCTTTCAGGTACCATTGCTTCCCTCTACTATTGAGCCCTCACACATTATAGGATGTAATAATAATTTGTAAGGCTTATTAATTTGATGGAAGAATGTGGATAGCGACACCACTCTACCCAAGTTCACCAGCAAATTACCCATCATCTGTATGGATGCTCGCAAATTATTTCGGCTGTTTTTCTTACCTCCTTTTCCAGATACACTTGGCTATGCACCTTGGCTTGGGTGAGAAACCAAGTGATGTAGTTGATCCAAAGAGACTGAGCCTTGCTTAGCTTGATATTATTGAGTTTTTTTCTTTTATAATTTCTTTTGGTCTTTAGGAATGAATCTTTCATCCAGATTTTTCCATTCGTTCAATAGATATTTCATGATATGTTCTTTTACACTGAGATCCTCCTTCAATTGAACTATTTCCATATTGACTTGATATTTATTTTTCCCATGTCCTTCTTTTTCCCACGATTCCTCCTCAACTTTCCTCTTAGCTTTCTGGCCACCCTTTGGAGGAGTGTTAGGGTTTTATTTACTAGTTGGATCTCGCACATCACTAGGAATTTTGTCTTCCTACATCAAGGTATCGTAGCGATTATGGTTTTTGGTAGCCTTGTGAGGCTATTATTTGACTAACCTGATGTATTTTGTGTATTGCGCTTCTTTTTTTGGACTTCCTAGAATCCATCTAAATCTTCCTGAGGTTTTGCTACAACTTTATCTTTCTGAGAAATTATTTGTACAATTGTTCCTATTCATGACATCTTTTGTAGTGAAATGGAATGTGCTCGTAGTCCAATGGTTGTTGCCATACCTCATCCTCATACTCAAGCTCAATAAATTTTAGGAGGGGATCAATTATGTTCATCTACACATAGATCCGAGCGTATGAGATATACTTTCCTCATCTTGGTTAATCTCCAACCTTAATAAAACTTCTAATGGAGATTCCAATTCCATCCAATATATCTAGATCCCATAAATCCACAAGGAGGGAAAATAATCTGACCCATACTAGGGCTTCCATAAATTTGTCCTGATTTGGGTTATAGTATTCCTCCAAATGTCGCATGAAGAGACTACCATTGTAGTAGAAGTAGGGTCTGTTTTCAAAAACCCTCTCCTTATCTTCAAGGCTCGTAAAAATCACTATAAAGGAACTCAGAGCCCCAAAATTTAGATCTATATGTCCTTTTGGTTTCCACTTCAATTGGATCCATTTAACCAGATCTCTTTCAAAGGGTTAGATTCTTATAAACTTGCATGTCAATGCATGATCATTCATAATTTTTTTTGCTAATTCTCCAATTTATTAATGGGAATCACAAATTGAGGTTTCTTCATTCCGCTTGGCAAACATTGTCCCCAGATTCTTTCTTGCCATTGGGATCCCAAGGCTAGGCTACCTTTTCCTCTTCCTTTAGCTCTCTTTGCAGTTGTGGCCTCTTTTTGGCTACTCGTTTCTTTGAATGATATGCTTCGATATGAGGGGATTTGTCACGCTTGTATCACGATGGTAGTATTTTAAAAACACATAGGTGGGTGTGGCACCGCCACATTTTTTTCCTTTCACCAATACTTAAGTGTACGAGCTACACCTAACGAAACACTTAACCAATTATTTACTTCAAGTGTTATTATCGGAGTGCAAATAAACTCTTCAATTAACCATTCATCAATATAAATGCACAACAGAAATCATCAACACACCATCATAAGTGGGAGGGGAAACTCCCAGAAGTTAGGGTCTACTTCATATATATATCTATATATCTATATATAATATATATATATTATAAAATATATAATATATATATATATATATTATATATATATATATATATATATATATATATAGATATAGATATATAGTAATTCAATTATACATAAAATTATACAATTCAGTGCTACCAACAACCCTTGACTTGCACACCTTTATTTTACAAAATCGTGCCTGCAAAATGCTGAAGTCATGCCTCGTGCACGCCCACACGAACTGTTGAACTACCTACAGAACTATTGTGCCCATCTTTCGTCGTTTCGCTACACTTGTTCCCTTGACAATCCTTTCTGCAGTCTGCCTGCACTAGCCAAAACATTGACACACTATTGTGCCTCCTCGCGCAGCCCTGAATGTCCCTGTTCACTCTATTGCAACTCTTCTCGAATCATCGTTCACTCATTGTTGTCGCAACCAGGGTCACTAGCCGCACTTGCCTTTTGGTAAGCAATGTTGTGTCTCTCTACCTGCAACTCGTTGTAGCGTCTTAGGTCGCCTCACTATTTGGCGACCAACTCTCGACCAGTTGGGCGCCAAATAGTCAGGTGACACGAAATGCTACAACGAATTGTTGTCGAACTATTTAACTTGACACTGTCATTGTATAATATTTTCGAACTGCTTTTCTATTTTCTAGAAACCCCAACTCCTACCTTGTTGACTTTGGTCTTACACCTGCACTCTGCATGTGGCTTCATCCCTTCTCGCTCTACATTTTTTTTTGTTTTCGGTCAAGTTCGATGATGGATGAATGACAACCATTCTCCTCTAATATGTATGCTGCTACCATTTTGGCAACACCAAGGGTCGCGACCTTTCATGGTCAGTCCATCCTCCATGTACACATCAGCCTGCCAATATATGTATGTCAGCCCAACTTGTATAAATATATATCATTTCCCCATCACATGTTTATCACTGCCACTCACGTCAGCCTAGCCACCTACTCACCCAATCTCCATACTTTGATTCCACACACTCCATATCTCACCTAAGGGTGCCTTGCCAGGTCGTGCGCCCAATCGAATTCCCATCTCGGTTCGCCCATCACATGCTCCCATCGCACATCTGAAATTCCACCTCCGAATTACCTTTAACTAAATGAGGGTGCTCGTCAACTCGAGGCGCTTGCATCCTCCACCTTTCCGAAAATGTTGTCATCCTTAATAACACCATCTTAGCAACCTCCATTGCTAAGACATATCCATATATGTGGGCAGCCAAATAGCTCCACCCATGACCTACTCCATGCTCCAATCGCGTCAAACTATGCAAGAAAATCATGTGCTGGATCCCCCTGTGATGGTGATTAATTGGGAAGCCAATCAAACCATAACATCGCCTCCACAAGAATGCATTCTCCTCACATCATTATGACTATCTTCATATCCTAGTGTCAATCGTGTGCATCTCACCCCATGTTCCTTATCATAAAATATAGAGGACTCACTGCCATGAGAAAAATACAATGAGCCTCATCCTCATGTCAATCTAAGAAGAGGTAGGGGATGGGAAAGCTAATGGTTCTCCATCCTCCTTTTCTAACAGCTCAATCCATCTATTCGAATCTTCCTCCTCCAATCTCTGCATGTATGCTTCCCAACTCTCCTCCTGAGTCTCTGGTCTAGCATCCCCATTTCCTTCCATTGCCTCTAGCATGCCTGTCAAATCTAGGATACTATCAGAGAATGATCTAATTACCTATGACTGCTCCATGAGTTTTTCCTCTGCAGTAGACAACCTCCCATCAAGCTCTCAGTCTCACTTTATGTCCTCTACATTCATCATTGTCAATTTACATCCAACTATCATAACTGCCATGGTTGGTAACCCCAAAGGTTCACCATCTCATCCGTCGTAAATGTACAACTTCTTCATATGTGGCATAATCATAGCCTCATAATGTTTCAAAAATTCCATACCCAATACTGCCTCATAGTCATCCATCAGCACAATTGTGAAGTCGGTCTTTGCGGACCACTCACCAATTTTGAGATCCACATTTTTTGTGATACTGATGACTTTATCGGGTGGAAAGTTCAATGTTTTAAGATGAGCTTGGATTGGTGAGAACTTCAATCATACTTTTCTCACAACTTCCTCCCTGATGAAGTTATAGGTCACGCCACTCTCCACCATAGTGAGTAAAGTGCCTTGCCCAACCTTCATGCTAACATAATCCAATTTTTTCCTCTCATGATCTTGCCTTGGAACAACCTCCATGGTTAATGCAGATCCTAAAATTAGCGTCACGCAAACTATTGGTTCCTCTTTTTTCTTCCTTCCATCGGTTTTTACTACTACAACCACCATCAGTTTAGAAGGAAATTTCTTCACCGTGTGGTTCTCTCTGCACAACCAACACTTCAGAGGCTTCTTCATCTTCGACTTGTCATTCGATCTTGAATGCTCCTCCTTTGTATTTTTCTCCTTCAATTTATCAAACTTCGTCTTTCTCTCTTCGGTCGCTTCATCAAAATGTTATGCCAGTCGATCAGCTGTAGCAAATGCTTCTTCTAGAGTTTTTATCTTTTGCCTCTTCACCTCATTGCATGCCCAAGGATTCAGTTCTATAATGAAGTTGAATACCTTGTCTTTCTTCGCCATATCAGGTAGTTCCAAGATCGCACTGGAGAATTCTTGTTGATATGCTTATAGACTCCCTATTTTCTTGATGTATTTAACATTCATCCTTGCATCCCAAGTCTCATCTTATGGGCTAAAATGAGTCTGCAAAGCCTTCTTCATATCATCCCAAGTAGAGATGTCATCAACATCACCACTATTAATCTGATCCAACTTCCGTCTCCACCACATATAAGCATCCTTAGTAAGGAATTGAGCAGATACTTCGACCTTGGATTCATCATTAGGAATCCCCAAGCACTCCAAGTATTGCTCCATATCCCATAAGAAATTTCCAAGTGCTTTGGAAATCCTCATTCCATCATAAGAATCAGGTTCCTTGAATTTCACATGAGTAGCCCCTCTAATCAATCCCTACCCAACTACTTTCTTGAAAATAATTATTTCATTCTGAGCATCGTCAAGAGATTTCTACAACTTCAATATTTCACCCAAACATTGATCCCATGCAACCCCAATGTCCTTGAATTCCTTCTCTGTTTGTATAAACTTCCATTCAGTATATTCGTATTGGCAATTGAGGTTATCATATGCCTCTTCCAATGTCATGAACTTATCTCGAAGTTTGGCATTCTCGGCTTCCAATGAAGTCCTCTTCGAAGAAAATTCCTCCATTCAGTCCAATAACATGTCCATAAAAATTGTTCTGACACCCTTGCTAGATTCACCTGTTACTTGATATTTGTCTACATTGTCTGCCATCAGTTTTGCTTGTGATCTTGTCAAGACAATACACTAATTCATTCAACTTCAACCTTGCAACTTGTCCCTATCGAGCTTCTTCAACTTCAATCAAAGGCCAATGAAAAGTGGGGCTCAGATACTAACTATCACAAAGTGGAAGATGTATCTATACTTCAAATCTTTAATCAAGCTAGACTCACCTTGAATCAAGCTCTGATACCAACTGTCACACCCGTATCCTGGTTGTAGTCTTTTAACCATGCATAGGAGGTTGCGGCACTGCTACACTTTTTCTTTTCACCAATACTTAACCAAACACTTAACCAATTATTTACTTAAAGTGTTATTATCGTAGTGGAATGAACTCTTCAATTAACCATTCATCAGTATAAATGCACAGCAAAAATAATGAACACATCATCATAAGTGGGGTGTGGGGGAGGGAACTCCCAGAAGTTAGAGTCTGCTTGATATATCTATATATATAATATATATATATATATATATATATATATATATATATATATATATTAATATATATATATATATATATATATATATATATATATAAGTTATGTAATTCAAGTATACATAAAATTATACAATTCGGTGTTTCCAACAAGCCACACACCTTTATTTTACACAACCTTGCCTGAAAAATGCTAAAGTCATCCCCCGTGCATGCTCACCCGAACTGTTGAACTACCTACACCATTACCATGCCTATCATTCATCGTTTTGGTTCACCCGTGCCCTCAACAATCCTTGCCGCAATCTGCCCGCACTACCCAACACTTCGACACACTACTATGCTCCTTGTGTAGCCCTGAATGTCCCCATTCACTCTGCCGCAACTCTACCTAAACCACCGTTCACTCAGCATTGTCGCAATTCGGGTCGCTACCTCACACCCGCCTTTTGGCATGCAGCATCATGTCACTCTACCTGCAGCTTGTTGTAGTGGCTTAGGTCACGCAACATTTTGGCACCAACTCTTGTCTAGTTCACCGTGCGTTCAAATTGTTTAACTCAACCCCACCCCTATATAACAGTTCCACACTGTTGTTTGGTTCGCCAGAAACCCCAACTCTCGCCTTTGCTGAATTCGATCCTACACATGCACTCCGCCTATAGCTTCGGACCTTCTCACTCTGTGATTTGTTTGTTTACTCTTGCTTGTTTTCGCTCGAGTTCGATGATGAATGAATGGCCACTATTGTCCTCTAATATATATGCGTGCTATCATGTGGCAACACTAAGGGTCATGACCTTTCATGCTTGGCCCATCCTCTATGTACACGTTGTCATGCCCATATATGTATGTCATCCCAACTTATATAATTATATATTATTTCCTTGTCGCATGTGTATCATTTTCACTCTGGTCACCCTAGCCACCCACTCGCTCAATCTCCATACTTCTGTTCCACACACTCCATCGCTTGCTCACAGGTGCCTCGCCCAGGTATGCGCCGGCCTAAATGCCCAACTTAGGTCGTCTGACAAGCTAGCCCATCGCATGCTCCCATCGTACATCTAAAATTCCACCCCTGAGTTTCCTTTAACTAAATGCGACCTCTCGTCAACTTGAGGCCCTGATATGATCTCTCCCCTCCTGCCTGACGCGCTCATGCCCCTATCAGAGATGCAGAAGAGGACGACATCACAGGGTTTGCAAAGAGACAATTGTGTGAATGATTCAGATTTTGTAGGTTAAAACTCTACTTTTGTAGACATCACAGTATTTTTACTCGAACGATATCCCTTCGGTTTATAATATTAATCCCTTGTGGTTTTAATATAAATTGCTTGGGTTTATATTATTAATCGCTTGGGTTTAGAGGGTTTTTAATATTAATATCATAGGTTTGTAATACTAATCTCTTGAGTTTATAGTATTAATTCTTTAGGTTTATTGATCCCTTTGGTTTATAATATTAATCCTTTGGGTTTTAAATATTAATTGCTTGGGTCTATTAATCATTTTGGCTTATGATATTAATCTTTTGGATTTAGAATATTAATTATCCCTTTGCTTTATTAATCCCTTTGATTTCTACTATAAATAATCACTTGTGTTTATCCTACTATTTATAATAAGAATAGTATTAGCATATGATTATAAATTATTGTTATAATATTAACAATAGTAGTGCTAAATATTTGGGTTTTCGTATAGGGTTAAAATATTAAGTTTTAGTAAGATGCTTAAAATATTAAATTTAATATTAGGGTTTATATTATTAAGTTTAATAATTAGGTTTTATAATATTGAGAATTTAATATTAGGGTTTATGAATATTGTGTGTTTTATAATATTAGATTTATAAAATAATATTAATAATAATTTATTTTTTAAGTTGAGTACAACTTAAGTGGGCATAATGGTTAAAAGATGTGTTATTAAAGTTTAATATAATTTTAGTATAAATTTAAAAATATTAAAATACAAATATATGGTTTTAAAAATAAATTTAATATTAAATTTAAATATTAAATTACATTTTAATATAATATTTAATATGAATTTCAAATGTTAAAATTTAAATATTAGTTTTAGAATATGAATTAATATTAGATTTAATAGTAATTTACATTTAACATTAATATAAATTATATTAAAATATATTTAAAAATCTAATTTTAAAATTTAATATTTTTTACTAAAATTATAAAACCTATATATTATAAACCTATAATATATATAAAAAACATGGTGTGGATGTCTGGTTTATATTATTATGATTTATTTAGTTTAACTTGATTTTGTCGGTCATTAAGTCAAAGACAGGAAATATGCCATAGAGTTTTTGTGATCATGTAATTTTTATGACGATGATGGTTAGTGTATTAAATGAATATAGTTTATTAAATGTAAGGAATTTTAGATGTAAGATTTTTGTGATCCATAATGTAGAGAATAGTTTTTTGGATTAATCACATTGTAAAGATTTAATCCTTATAATGTGATTAAATTTAGAGAATAGTTTTTTGGATTAATCACATTGTAAAGATTTAATCCTTATAATGTGATTAATCAGAAAATTTATTAATGTCAAGAATGTTACAGATTTCAATTTTTTTATGTATATAATAAAAAGGAATGATGGTTATGTATCCTGAAATGAATATGGTTTATGGAATATTAGGAAATTATAAAATTGTATGTGATTTATGCTGAAAAATCTCTAAAAATTACTTGATGTTAAGAAATTATTTAAAATTTTTCCACATTTATTTATATATAGTAGAAAACTATTAAAAGCAGCATTACAAGACGCTCATTGAAAAAATGATCATCATTATTTTTATCATCGTAATTTTTATTAATAGTGAGAATAATCAACTTTGGCCTGGAACGCAAATTTCTGGTGACAATTTTTTAAGAAATTTTATTATGGGAGTGTTTTAATTGCTCTGGTGGATTTGATTCAATCTTATTAAAAAAATTTAAAACATCTAAATTCTTAAAATTTTCTAAAACTCCACAAATTTTTGAAACAACTATAACCCAAATTTTTGATTTCCAAAATTTCCATAAAAAATTGTACTGAAATTAGGAAACTTCGACTCTCAAGCTACTCTCAAACTTTTGTGCAGACCCCCATATATAATTGTGTAAATAGTGTCATAGCGTCAGGGAATATGCAGCATCACCATGTGCATACAAATTTTCCCGTCCATATGACTGGCCAGTCAAGGTGTAGCAGTCACGGAGGTCAATGGCACAGAATTGGAGAACTTATTTACATATTTGTAAGAATGTAAAATGGAAAGGGATCTGTTACTAAGCCGAGGTAAAGTTATCGCAGATATCTTCAAGTGAGAAACAAAGAAAATATCAATCTATTCTCACGAATCAAAGTCTAAACGTCTGTACATATGAATGGAAAAAGACAATATAATTCGAGCATAAAAAACATTTAGTAGTTAAAATTGACAGAACTAAGAAATATGAGCTTCGACGACATCGAAACATATAGTTGAAATTGAAATGCATCTCCCTAATACAACCCTAAAACTGACTTCCCTAAAGATTTTTGAGTCTATCTCCACAAGTAGAGTAGACTCAATTTTTGGGTAGTATTTAGATATTACTTAGCCTTATAAAAGTGAACGCGTAGTAGAGTTTTTTTCCACTTCTAGCAATGTTCACCACGACACAATTTTTCACAAGTTATTCAGACTATAAGCTCCGTACAATGAGACTATTAGTCATAGTTGACAAATGACCTGTACGTAGCACTGGGTTGCCAATTTTGTGGAATAACGTTATTTGCAGTAAGCGTTTTTCCAGTTGAAAGAGATTGCAAGCGAATAGAGAATGGAGCTTGTAAAGGGCCGCTATTCAAACACCAATTTGCACCCCACGTCTGTTGCATTCCTTGCCATGTATCAGAGTTTGCCTGCATACATGAGCATATAAACATTAATATATTTGCAACGATATATTGCTACACAGGAGTACAATCGAAGTAATATTTATAATAACAAACCTGCTTTAGATCGACTGCTCCAAGATCGCCATCTCCATCTTCGTATTCGATAAGTACAGCGAACCAGTAAGTAGTTGCACCTTCGTTGACGTGGAATGCAATATTCTTCCCCGGATACTCGCAAGGCACACTATACAATAACATCAGAAAGGAAAGGTGGAGTAATCAAATAAAAATGATACAAACATCGTAAAGGATTTCAACTCTGCAAGTCCTGTAATCTACGACCGAGTACGGGTAGATGAGTACCGTTGGAACAAAATAGAGACGACTCCAGCGTTAAGCAGATCCGAAGATGTACCAGGAGAAGCCATGTCGCTGAACGCAGTACCACTGAGATCAAAGTGGATTTTGCCAGAACCTGAGCAGATTCCACCAGGACATTCATCTGTAATAACCACCGTCACCCCGCTTTGAGAGCACAATCCATTCCCCGTGCACTTTACCTGGTTACATGAAACATACAATAAGCTAACTTTTCATCAGGAAGTCATGAAACTTTATAAATACCGAAACAGACCTGATAGCATGCTCCGCATCCTTTCCCGTCTTTGAAGAGGGCAGGACTTCCTGCAGCTATTTTTGATTGGAAAGGGATCTGTTTCACCAGGCTACCATATCCACATGCCCCACCTGTTACAATGGATTTATTTTATTTTTTCTCTCGCACGTTCATATCCTTGAATGACTCTGAAAGCTCAGGAGATAAATAATATAAAAAATAGCACAAACAACCTTCACGTGTTCGAATATGCTGGTGCGGTTTAGTAGATTGAATACTAGAAACTTCAATATTTAAAAATTAATTTAGAAATAATATAATAATATCGGCCTAAATAAAGAACTTAACATTGCCCTTACCCTCGCTTCCGTCTCCGTTTGGACTGCCATACCATGTAGCGGTGGCTGGCTGCCAATCACCTTCTTCTTCTACTAACTTATATTGATTGAGATTTGCACCAAGAGCGATTACAGAGCATATAAACATTAGGCAAACTACGTCATAAGCCAAACAGAGCGTCATCTTCCTCATTTCTGAACCGAAGGTAGAAAGCATAAAAGCTTATACTACGCTGGGCTCAAAGCCTCTGCAATGCAATGCCCGTTAAGAAAATGGAAAAATAGCGCATATTTATAAGACCTTTAGAACTGTAGTCAGTTGGTCGGTTTTCAATTTAAATCAATTGTCAACTAATTTGTTTTTGCAGCTCCATATTTGTCACTCATTAAAATTATTTCCGTCATGCAAGGCCCACCCGTCCTTTTATATTTAGGGAACACCATGTGAATACGGATGCGACGATGACTAAAATTAAAATCCTAAAAGAATAGACCGTTTTATTCGTTGGGTGTTGTCAAATGAACCGTGTGTAGTAATAATCCTGAGTGCTGGGAAGTCAAAAGCTCAGCATAGATTATGGAGATTTGAGCAGCAATTGTAATTGATGAACTTAAAGCGTGAGAGGAGGCGATGATAAGGGATGCCCCCGTTGAATTCGAGGCTACGAGAAAGGAACTGAGAAGGAAAAAATGAACAAATGCTCGTAATTTTTATGGGACAAGGCACATGGTACGTTGTTCCCGTGTCGGCTTCTTTATCTTGGCCCAGTACAGGAGTGTTAGAAATTAGAAGAATTTGGTAGATTCAACATAGATGGCATCTTGTTTGTCTTGTATTGAAAATAGCTTATCGACATTTTCCAAAGATGGCTACCATCCACAAATATTTACTTAAAAGTCACTAATATTTACTTGAAAAGGCGTGACGAGTTCAACGCACTATCACGAAACTTAATAAAGTTTCCGTAAAACTTTATTAAAAATAATTACGCCTTTAGGTGAATTTATATTTTGTTTGAGTGGATTGTTAAGATTTCATAATCAGGGAATATTCTTTCTCTGATATTCTTTTTCACGAAGAAAGAAAGAAAGTAGGATATTATATTATCAGATAGAATTATATGTGACAAGTTTACATTTATATCAACATTCGCAGAATGATCGTGATCAGAGATTTTCCAATCTCAATATTAAGGGCATGCGGTGTAATCTAAATCACGTGTCAAATTACTGAAAGACATAATATTTTCAAAAGTTCTAAGCTATTTGTAATAAACCATATTATCAAATCATGCAGTGGAGGTTGTATGCCCAATTTCCTCAATGGAAAACAGTGTATCTTATGCCCCATGTCCTCAATGGACAATAGTAGAACTAGATAAAAGACATACACAAAATTTTACATAAAAGAGTGAGGACAGATCTAGAGATTTAACCAGGAAATAGGAAATCCCCCATATTAAAAATATTTTTCCAAGTACCATTTGCCAATCAACCCCAGTAATCAATTTTTGGTCAGTCTATCAACTTTCTTGTTTAGGTTCATGCCAATATGCTGGATTATGGAGCTAGCATGGAGCTGCCATAGAAGTTCAATCCGCTCTAGCCATTCCTATAGCATGGGATTAATTATGGAGGCCTTCGCCAAGATGTGATCAATGATGATCTTTGAATCTCCATAAATATATAAATAGGGATTATCAAGAAATTTGTTGAACCATAAGAGTCCCCATAGAGCTAAAGCTTCTACCTTTGTCTTTCCGCTGTAACCTCCATTCCAATAGACCTTGTAAGACAAATCAGCAGACGTAGCAATCCAAAACCCACATGCACATGAATTCCTTTGCGCTGCCCCATCCAAAAACCCCATTGGATAGAGGAGCTGTATATTGATTTTCTTGTGTGGTTTGTTATTAGTGCATGGAGATGAGTAGAATATATAGAGAGATTAGTGATGATTCTTTCAACAACTGAATAGAAATCCTCCGGAGAGTTCTGGAAAACGTACCTATTTTGCGAGTTCCAGATTGCCCAAAAGAGGAAAAGTTGGATGGCTGTCCAGCAAGATTTCTGAGCACTCCACCATTTTAGAGAGTCCCAATGCAATTATGGTGAATATACAGGAAACTAATGAGGGAAGATAGCTTTTTCCATACCTGAACAATATACTCGCAATGAAGAAAAATACAATTGTTGTTTTTGGCATCACTTTTACAGATAGTGCACATCCCTAGACCGTGCCATTGCCCTTTTTTGCAGATTCTCCCATACAAGGTTCCTGTTGTTGTAGACCAACCATGTGAAGATGATAATTTTAATTGGATTTTTTTTTCCAAAATGCATATAAAATTTGGTGCTCCCCCTGTCTAGCGGCCAAATTGGAAAGGGTAGAGTATGTGTCAGCCACAATGATATTATCAGATGCAATATTTCCCGACCATATGATTCTATCTTGAGTTCGTGTATGGTAGATGCTGAGGTGCTCAATAGTAGGAATTGACTGATTTCACTCAAGTTCCATTTGTCCAAAAAACCCAAGCTCCTATGCCTTTTTCCATATGGGGAGCAGTCCTTGCCAACCATTTATGACTTGTCCCCAGAAATATATGATGCATCCATTAAGGTGGTGAACAATACTCTCAGAGATAGAGCATTCATTTCCAGCGCCCAAGATTGGGTCAATACTGATAAGGATGCGGTTTCCCGATTGAAACTTCCATGCAAGATGGTGGATAAATATTTTTTCAATTTTTAGAAAACTAAGCCAGATAGCCAATCCCTGTTTGATGCCAATGGTGCCATCCCTGTACCAAAAACTGAAATCTTTATCCTTAAGATACTTGTGTTGTATGATCTTACTCCATGTGCCAGATCCAAATAAGCCCCTCCAAATGGATCTTATTAGCAGTGATCCGCCAAAATGACGGAGGTCCATGATTCCCCATCCTCCCATACCCTTAGGGAAAGTAATGTTGGACAATTTGGTCAAGTGGTATTTTTTCCTTTCGTGGCTTCCTCCCAGATGAAGTTAGCCATCAAGCAGTTTGGACAGTGTATGATGGATGCATTAATGTAAAATAGGTGAGCCCAATAAACCCCCATTTGAGACAAGATTGCTTAAGTGAGAATAACCTACCCCCTCAGTGAGAGGCATCTAAACTCCCACGCAAAAATCTTTTTGAAGAAGCAATCAACAAGCCATTACCAATCAGCAATTCTGTAGCAAGAGGGTTTGATATGATATTCAAGGTATTTCAAACCATTTTGTATTGGCATTGCCTCAATGCCAAATAAACCTTTGATATATGAAATAGTCTTCAAGTCAGATTGTCCATGATATAAGACAGATTTGTTAACATTTATATGCAAGCCAAAAGCATTAGCAAATCTACTGAAAATGTGAAAGAGAAATAACCAAGAAAAACGACTGAGCATACCCATGATGAGAATTTCGTCGACAAAGAGATTATGAGAAATGTTGATGATATTTCCCATCTTCAGTGGCTCAAATTGGTCCTCCAGAACCGCTTTTTTAATATGAAAACTTAAACTATTCATCGCTAGGATGAATAGTAGTGGAAAGAGGGAGCATCCCTATCAAAGACCCTGGCCAGCACGGAAAAAAATTGTTGGATACCCATTTATGATAACAACGTAATTGACATTATCCACACAAGCCATAATCCAATCAACACATTTCGGTCGCAATCCGATTTCGTTGGGGACAAGCCAGAGAGAGCCCCAATATAGGCAGTCATATGCCTTCTGGAGGTCAATCTGTAAGATAACAACATTTTGTTAGGATATTCCGACACATAGGAAATAGTTAAGTATAACTTGGTCTAGTGTAGAGTTAGGTAAAGTGTATTTCTTTACTATGTACTTTTGTAACTTACAATCCGATGGTTCAATCTCTCCGCGGTATTACCGACACTTGATCCATGGCTTAACACCTGATTGGTCCATGATCTCTATTTAAAGAGCATAGAGGGTATTGGGTCACTATAATACTAGTGATTACCCCATTATTATTGCAACCCAAAGTTTCCCATTTTGTGGTGACACTCATGAACACCTGAATGTTATAGTTTAATGTGTATAATTTTTATAACTTGAAAAAGAATATTCTAGTTTGGATCATAAGCGAACTCCTTTATAATTTTCTTCTCTGTATGGACATAGCTTCTAACTTAATATACGAGGTTTCTTCCTTCTTGTTATATGATTCTATGTAACAAATGAAATTGCATGTTGTATTTTCTATTTATTAGTCCCTGCCCTTCGGGCTGGCAGGGACTATAGTAATCGGTTTTACCCGATAGCATTAGTTCGACACAGAAATCCATAAACATATTTAAGCTTAAACCAAAGTTTGCCGATAAATTTTATTAAATTTTATGTTTGCCGATACATGCATCCAATGGCAGGAACGATCGTCTTATTTGGCCTCAGTACGAGGTATACGATCTCAAAACTTAGGAAAATTTTCGAAAAGCATTTGGCTAATTGGTACAGGTTCGCCTCAGTGAAGTAATGCTATCTTTGGGATAGCATTAGTTGGTTAACATTTAATGTTAATTGGCTTAATTGGCTAACATTAAGGATATCGCCTAGGTTACGTTGGGGACAGATGTTATCCCTTATATGTTGCACAGATGGCTCTGTGCATGTATTGGTGTGGTGTCAACCTAATGCACCTCCATTCCTTCTTATATCACCACACCCATGCCTTTCACTACGTGCAACTTCATTTCTTGTTGGTTTTGCTCTGAACACTGGTGCTTATTTTCGTCCTCGTCGTTCTGCTTGGCCCGGTTCTACTCTTATTTTCGTCCTCGTCGTTTTGCTTTCGTCCTTGTCGTTTTGCTTGGCCCGGTTCTGCTCTCTTATACTCCCCACGGTGCGCTTGTTGAACCTGGTCTTGTGCTGGTCTTGTGGTCTTGGCGGAGAAGAAACAACCTGAGTTGCGGACGGGGCCTCGCTTTCCTGCGAGGAAAGCGTGAAAGCCTCAGAATTCTACCGATTAAACAGAGGGAAATCTAATTTGTACGTATGACATGCTAAATTAAACATACAAAATGCCAGTAGCAGTTTAATAATACCGACAGGGCACCACCAAATGTCGAACAAGCGAAGACAGTGGCCTGAGATCATTCTTGACTACACCGGATCGCTGGTCTTCGATCGCCCTCTTTAATGCTCTGATGGATGCACCTGCAGATTTCTATTATAGTAAGTTAAACATTAAACAATGTCGCTAATTCTAAATCCCGCGAATAGTCTATTTATATTTTATTTGTTTATTATCTATTTTTATTCTATTCATTCCATAAATTACCTTTGAGTAGCTATAGAATCTGATATTCCATAGGCACTCCTTTCTTAAAAAAGAGGTATTAGTTATCAATTCAATCGGTTGATGATTTGTAGGTAATCAAATTGAAACAGTATACGGTTCTCATTGAAGGAAGAATTTCTTTAGAAATGCAGAGAGATAAGGGTATATGAATCATTCATTGGTATAGAGCAGCAACTTACAGTCGCTTCTAGTAGTTTTGGAGACGAGCGATAAACCTCGTCAACAGCTTGTCGGAACTTGTATAAGATGTCAGCTTCTTCAACCCTAAAACTTCCTCATACGTCTCACCTACAGTTTTCAAGGTTTCCTCTCCCTTCTCTTTCATCTTGTCGCCAAGATCAAAAAATTTGCCCTTGGCAGAAGCAAGCAAATCCACAATCAAATATCATTAATCAAAAGCTATTCTCCTATGTAATCTTCTTACTTGTTCGGCATCTCGGCTATATATGATTGGTATATTTTCTAAGTTTCAACAAAAAATCTAGGCCATTCAGACCAACATTTCAATAGCAAGAATCCACTTTAGAAAGACAATAAAAAATAATAAAACATAAGTTTTGTGACTATAGGACAGACACAGTACATGGTTTTCCTAAAATAGCAGCAAAACCCAAGATATCGAATGACATGATGAAACCACATAAAATACTGTAATTTTTCCAGCTGTGAGAGAATGAAATTACAAGGCTGGTTAAACAATACACCTTGTTTTAGGAATTTTACAAAAATAAATTCTTCCGCAAATGACAATTTTGCCATATCCTTGCCTCCCATATCATGTCATGATACAAAGATTCAACAATTATATCACTGAGAACAAACTTGCAGTGACTAAGATGATTACCTGCAATGAAGAAGCCCCTGTGCTAACATGTACAAAGTAAAAATCTTCAGCAATATCTCAAGCAAGATATCTGTACAATTTCCGGTCCATCTTATTCCTTTCTAAGAACTCCCGTTCAATGAGCGACTCTATTCGTTTCTTTATTACAGCAGGGTATTGGCATTCTCAGGGTCTTGACGGGCTTCACGGTAAGCTGCATCTAATATTATGTTTCCTCTATGGGTGCTCGTCCAAATTCCATGTTGCATACTACTCACCAGGTTTTCCCTGCTACAAGACTTTATAATAAAAAACTTGGCATTGGAATACTCTCTGCTAAATCTTGTTGTTGCCTCTACATGTGCATGCTCGTGGCGTTCTGCCTGGCCTTTAGCTTGATCTTGAAGTGGGGCGGATCAGGTCTTCTCGCCTGTATGAGTTTCAGGTTTAGCTACGATGTCGGGGACATGTGTACACATCGCTTGCATGCGATGCACGTGCTACGGTTAGCTGGTACATAGCTGGAGGGAGTTGCGGTTGTTAAAGACAAAACCTATACTATTATATAAAGAAGTCATATTATTCAACATTAAATTAACGCACGTGTAATTGATGTATAATCTACGTTCATGTCCCATTTTCAAAGAATCTATAATTATAATTTAAAGAGAATACCTACATCATTACATAACGAAGTCATATTATGAATAAAGGTTTACAAATTCAAATGGATCAGTTTTGGCATGGTCGTTTTATTTACCCTCGCATTCCTTTTGCGCTGTTCCATCATTTATGGATATAGATCCCCTTTGTTGTCGTTCTTGCCGTTTGACTTTCTCATCCTTCTCGCGAGCTACTTACATATCGAAACACAGTGCAAACACATATTCATCCATGCCTAAAGCGTTTTAGATTAAAATCGAAACCAAGAAATATATCCAGCAGTTACTAAGAAATATATTTAACTTCCTAAGAAAGATGAAATAGATTTCTTTCATTTGTAATTCACCAAAACACGGTTCCATTCTCATCATAATGAAAATGGCTCTGTCTATATTCAATCTCTTTTTGCATGCCCTACTATTATTATCGCTTAAAGCTGCACCAATGGCATGGGCATCACACTCAGATCATTGGCGGGCCGCCTCCTATAGGCATAGAGAAGGCTAACCTCGACCCATTGGTCCTAAATGTTGTCAAAGAATTTGGGTACCAGGAAGTTGGTCACCTCAGGTAATGTCTTGGGTGTCTATTGAATTATAATTTGGTTTTAGAGCAGGTATATAATTATATATATGTGTGTTAGTGTTGGCTAATATTTCTATTGGTTCTCTGGTTTAATCCAATGCAGGGCTTTAAAGAAAACTGTACAGGGCTTTCCTAGACCCTATCTGAATCTGACCGCCGCAAATTTTGGCAATATCATCAAAGCTGCGTTTAATACAACTTTGTCGGCTCCTTTTAATCCATATGCTAATAGTGTGAACTATCTGCTTGCAAGTTATTTGATCCCCTATGTCGGACTTACAGGCTATGTTGGCGCCTTGAAAACGAGAATACTTAGACATAGACAAATTGTGTTTTGTTACTTAGTTTTGGACTTATACTTTTTAAACAGTGACGCGGGAGGCCGAATCGTTGTTATTCATGTTTTTCAGGTCCCCAGTTCAAGTCTGGGCTCAGACAAGTTCAATACTTTTGCTTAAATAAGATACACAGCTATACTGACAGCCTCTGCTTCTGCGTCTTTGAAAACTTCACTTATATGAAAAGCAACTCACACAGAGCTTCTTTCAGTGAGAGTTGAACTATCTCTCGATTACTAAATGGGTGCAGGGCAGCTAAAACTCTAACCTGCAGTACACCTTTCGTTCGCTTACAAAAGCCGCTTACCTCTCTCTCAGTACCTCTCGGTTACAAAAGCTGAGGGTGCTTTAAACAGAAAAGCTGAGGCTGCTTTAATAAGAGTCATGACGTCGAGGACCTCTGAATTGGAGGATGCTTTCAATGCTTTCAATAAGCTACAGCGGCTGACCTCTCTCTCAGTACCTCTCGGTTACAAAAGCTAAGGGTGCTTTAAACAGAAAAGCTGAGGCTGCTTTAATAAGAGTCATGACGTCGAGGACCTCTGAATTGGAGGATGCTTTCAATGCTTTCAACAAGCTACAGCGGCTGCCTGAGACGCTCGGAATCAAACTGTTTAACCTGCAGAGGCTCTCTGTTCATTCCAACAAAAGATCTCATGGCAGCCACCTGCATGGGAATGGTCTAACATCTCATGGCAGGGACTTGCTGCCATGCAGC
>APFE030350394.1:0-13139 GCA_000404065.3 Pinus taeda
CAATATGCATTGACTCACTATGCACTGATTTAGCTTGCTCAAAATCAATAGCCTCAAGCAAATCATTTAAACTAGCTTTTGATATTGGACTTTCTTCAACAGCTATTGATTTGCCCTTCTCTTTGCTTAACTGACTTCTGGTTTTTACTCTTGATACCTGTTCAACTCCACTTGACCCTGGTGCATTTTTCTTGTGCTTGATCTTTTCTTTTGATGATGATTGTGGTGTCTCTTTGATAACTAATGGCTTCATTGATTCCTTCAATTGGGTCTTGGTCTTCTTCTTGCCTTTTATCTCCTTTCTTAGTTCAGCAAGAGTAGGTTCCTCAGTTGACCTTTCTCTTCCTCTAACAGGCAGTGGGGTGAGGTCTGTCTTACTTTGAAAACCAGCCATAAAAATAAAAGAATGCCAATCCCGACCAATCTTCTGCAAGTTATCTAGCACTAACAGTTTTACTAAACCATGGTGAAACAGTGATGTCTCACAGTCATCTTTCCTCAATTGAATCTTGTCACACATCTTGTTGAGGCTATGAAACAAGTAGAATGGGATATCTATAAATTCTTTGCCTATAAAATGCAGCAACATCTTAAAATGATAGGAGTAAACCTTGCTATATCTCCCTTCACATGTTAAATATTTCTGAATACATGTTAAGAGAAGTGCATAGTGTTCTTTTACATAATGTCTCGGCACAACCTTTGTAAGGTCTTCATTTACATAAGGCTCCTTCAGGAACTCCTTGCAGGGGTTCATATCAAATTTGAAATTTTTAAACCACTCCTGCCCTCCTCTCGGAATTTCAGTCACCCTAGCAATAACCTTTGAAGATACTGGGAATTCTAGCATAGCTACTTTAGAACTTAAACCTGTAAAATTTAAGGCAAATTCTTTTGTTACCTCAGCATGCCCACCCTGTAGCTTCTCACAAAATGTCCAGCAACCAGCATCCTGAAAAGCTTGTCTCACACCTTCATCTCTCAATGTGAGATCCAATCCCACAAGTTCTGTTATTTGACATCTTCCAGACCGATGCCCCTTCTTCTCCATTTCGCTTTGAAATCCTTTGTGCAGAGAAACACTACCAGCTTCAACTTCAAATGCAAATTCAAACTTTTGAACGCCGGCTCGCTTGCAATCAGGTTCCTTTTAAAGAATGAACTCGGGCTCCTCCGCAACTTAACAGTCTTATCATGCAAACGGACCAATTCATGCAGCATTAACAAACAGCATAACATTACCAGCATTACAGACCATTTGAATGATTTTATGTGCGTGGTTATGAACCTATTGGTGGAATGATGGCTTATACTTGCTTGAAAAGGACGCCATTCTGACAATAAATGGACAGACATACTGACTCATCCCCCAGACATGAAATTCTAAGAATCAGTGCTGCTTAAATCCCCGAATCCGCGATTTCATAGCGCAGACAGTTATAAGTTAACAAAATGTGCTACGAAATGGCTGGTTACTGACACACTGTGAAAGAACTAAAACATCATTGCGCTGCCAAATCAGCCAATGAAATTGCGCTGCAGAAATGCGAAAAGGACTAGTGACGTATATAAGACAAGACATATCTTATATAATCATGATGGAGGATAGCTAACGGCTTTTGAAAATGATTCATATGAATATCTTTATAAAACACAATCCCTAAGTAACAAACATAGGGCAATAACCATTAGACGCCTATTTTTTGGACAACAAAAATTTTATGGACAATATTATGTACATATCACTGCAGTTCTAGGTGATAACAGAGGGAACCATGGTACCCCTAAGTATACTACACAACTCAAGCCACACTAATAAACACCTATGATCTTTGTGTATGGCATTGAAGTTATTCTCATGTTCATTATAAAGCATTTTCTAGAATGAAATATTTTGTTAATGGTGAACCAAAAATTGAATTTGATCATGATGGAGTTCTCATGGGATGTGCCTTGGAAAGAATGTTAAATGAAGATGTACTAGCACAAGGATAGATTTGTGGCTCATGGATTATCCTAGAAAGAGGGAGAGGAATATGAAGGCATGTTTTCTCCCATTGCTAGGTATGATTCTATTAGATTTGTCATTGCTCTTGCTTCTCTTGCAGGTTGGAAATTACATCACATGGATGTCAAAATTGATTTTTTGAAAGGAGTCATTGAAGAGGATGTCTATATTGAGCAACCTAAAGGATTTGAAATCCATGATAAAGATACATGTAAGTTTGAAAATTGAAGAAAGCCTTGTATGCGTTGAAGTATGAGCATGCTACTCCTATATTGACAGCTATATAGCAATGACTCTTGGCTTGAATAACAGCGAAGTTGATCCAAAACTAAACTTTAAAATTGTTGAAGGCAAGCCCTTAATGTTGGTGTTGTATGTAGATGATTTGTTTCTAACAGGGGTTGAAGTTCTCATTTCCTAGTGTAATAGGGAGTTGGTTTCTAAATTCAAGATGAAGGATCTTGGTCTCATGCATTACTATTTGGGATTGGAAATTTGGAAAAATCATGATGGAATATTTTTTATCCAAGTCAGATACACTATAAATGTACTTTAGAGATTTGGCATGATGGACTGTATGTCCATGAATACTTCGATGCTGACAAATTTGAAGAAGATACATGACTGTGACCCTAATTTGATTGATCCCTTTATGTATCATAAATTGATTGGCTCATTGTACTATCTTGTGAACACTAGAACTAAAATTTTCTATGCTATGAACATGTTGAACCAATTTTTGGTTGAGACTCGACCTGTGCACTAGGTTGTAGTAAAACATATTTTGAGATATTTGCATGGTACCATTGAATATGGTCTAAGATATTTTTCTAATGGAGAATGGAAGCTACATGGATTTAATGATATTGATTAGAATGGAAGCTATAATAATAGGAAGAGCACTTCTAGATTCCATTTTGGTTTGGGCTCCATTATTATTTCATGGTCTAGTAGAAAGAAAACTTCAATCCCTTTGACTACAATTGAAGATGAGTATATAGTTGCATGTTTAACTTGTTGTGAAGTTGTGTGGCTTTGAAAATTATTTTTCATTTTGTCTAATCTAGTGTGGGAATCGACCATTATATATTATAATAATCAAATTTGTGTGAAGATTTCTAAGAACCTAATATTTCATGACAAGTTGAAGCACATTAAAATCAAGTATAATTATATCCAGAATATCGTCCATGGGAGAGCTGAGAAGATAAAGTATGTCCCTACTGATGAGCTGGTTGTTGTTGTGTTGAAAAAATCATTGTCCCATATGAAGTTTATATATGTCATAGAACAACTTGGATTTTTTGAGAACCCCTCTTTGAGAGAGAGGGAACATTGATTGTAAAACATCATATTATGGACAATCTTCCTTAAGATGCAACTAGGAGACCTATGGATTGATCGAGAATATTTTCACTTCTTTAGGTCAATTAATGAGGAGGCTAGTGAGTCTAGTCAGGGAGCTTGACTCTCAGGCATAAAGTGATCCCTTAGGTTTTTACTAGAAGACCATTTTTGTCTGGGACACTGATTTTGTGATCTCTTTGTTAAGTAGAGACTCGGAGACCTATGGATAGGTAAGAGAGATTGATCTTCAATTTCCTCCCTTAGGATGTGGGTTGATGGACCTAATTATTGGTTAGGGAGATGTATCCTATGCATATGATTGGTTTGGACTCATTTATCGACCCCTTCTACGATTGTCGGATCTGTTGGATACTATGTATGTTTCCTATGATGAGACTAGTGATTTCTTCCTTAGGATGTGGGCTAGGAGACCTAAGGATTGGTTAGGGAGATTGATCTTAATAGAGAAAGACTTGTACTTTTGATCTCTCACTTAGGCTATGGCTGGGGGACCTATGGATTGGTCAAGAAAATTAATCTTGAGAGAGAATGAAAAGTACCTCCATAACTAAGAGGGAGTGTTGAAAAATTTGGTAGAAATGATCAGTATTTTCATTGGAAAATTGATAAAGAAAATTCAAATTTTGTTGTTTGACCATGTTAGCTTAAAGTCAACAACTCAACCCCACATGTGGAAAAAACCACCTCCTCAACTAGATATAAATATGAATTCGTTGGAGTTCATTTTGGCATCATCACCATACATCATTTAATCTAAAAATCACAAAGACACATCCACTCATGCGAAGGAGTCAAAGGAGGATTTTCTATTATATGTTGACCAACTTGTATTCTTATGTTCAACCAAGATTGACTTGGGATAGACTTGCTTCTATTGAACAAGACATTGACTTATTTCAGAAGGAAAAATTTGATTGAGGTTCATTGACTCTTGGTAGATCGAGTTTCTATTCTATTTTTGGGATGTTGATCGGTAGTCAACTCTACCCCTTTGAATCAAAAATGTAGGTAAGTATTTGACTGAGGTTGATCAAATTTCAACCCTCCTGTTTTGAGCTTCTACAAGTGGGAATTGAGCCCTAGTGTTGTATACTTGACTTTGAATAAAGTTGAAAATTTTTACATCTCTTCATTGATTGCTTTGACTACTTTGACTTGGTATTTATTGAGGTCAAATTTGGAATCTTGTTGGAATATTTTGGTTTACTATTTATAAAATAGATTCTCTCTCATAAGGAAAGATTGGTTGGCTTTGCCCCTTGTGGGTTTTGCCTTGGCTGTGAGCCTAATTTTTTGTTGTCTCTTGTCTCTTGCTTACTGTTTACAATGATCTCTATTTCTCTATTATAGAAAGTAAATTGTTGAAGTTTTTTCGGTGTAACTCCTTAATGATTGGAATACTATAAGAAGACAAATTGTATCATAGGAAGTAGTTATCGATTTTGAAAAACTATACTAGTCTTGATTGCACTAGAAAACCAACAATTGAAACTCTTTATAATTGCATCCAAAAGTTACAAAAATAATGAAGAGGTGTAGAAATAATGAATATTTGTAGCAAGTATAGTTATATCTAAAAGTTGCAACAACTTTACTTTGCTAGAGAAAAGAGAGTTGCAAGACTTGTATGGATTTGCAACACCTACATGGAGTTGCAACTATCTAAATATGCAACTAGGTTTGGCCTTCATAATGTCTTATGCAATCTTGATTTTAAGTATTTGATGTAAAGAGAAAAATAAAATTTATTATTATTATTTTATAGCATCAGTTTTATGCTCAAGGTCAATTTATTTATAGGTCAAGCACCCATTATGTGCTTTTAGGGTTTTTCATAAAGTCAATAAGTTAAAAGAGTCATTGCAATATATAAAATATCCCATTGGGAATGTTGTAATAAGTAAAAAGAATTTATTTGAGCCAAAATTGTGTCAAAAGAACCTCCAAGATCAAGTTGGCTTATAAGATATCAAGTGAGCCTCTTGAATGCAATTCGTACCCGTAGGAAGCCTATATATATGAGGCCTTCAGCCTCATTTGAAGCACACATCCAAGACATGTAATAAAGCAAGAGAAGAACTTTGATCTTAAGGAGAAGTCCAAAAGGCAAGGGAAGCTCAAAATGGAAGCTAGAATTGAAGTTTTGGGTCTTTCTTTCTCGCTCTCTAATGTGCAATGAAACTAGGAAGCTACATCAAAGTTGAAGTTGTGAAGCTGCATAAAGCTCAAAGTTGTGAAGTTGTATCAAGGACAAAGTTAGGAATTTGTATCAAAGTCGAAGTTGTGAGGTTGCATTTAGATCAAAACTGTGAAGCGACATCAAAGTCGTAGCTGTGAAGCTGCATCAAATTCGAAGTTATGAAGCTGCATCAGATCAAAGATATGAAGTTTCATCAAGGCCGAAGCTGTGAAGCTACATCAAGGTTGAAGTTGTGAAACTACATCAAGTTTGAAGTTGCTAGGTCAAAGTTGCATAAATTATTATTGGGGGTCAAAGTTGCTAGAAACGCTGTTGGAAGGTTGAAGGTTGTTGTTGGAAGCCGTGTAAGGAAATCCAATAAAGAAGGAAGGATGACTTGGTCTTGGATAGGTCTATGTATTAGGTCTAATGTCTTGGGATTCATCATTTGAAGATTCTATAAGAAGAGAAGAATTACTTATGCGTTTTACTCTCTAAGAGGGTTTTTTGCCTTGGTTAGCAACCTAGATCTTGTTTCCTTGTGTACTATTGGTCTTCATGTTTTGGTAGTTGTTTGATGATAAGAAAAACATTATAAGTGAATAAGAAACTAATAGTAATGAAAAATAAAAGGCCCACGGGGCTTTGGATTGACGGTGGATGGGTGCACCATTAAGGCACTCTTTGCGATAGGTTACTGGTTCAAATCCCCCGTGGGTGCTTACCTACCAAAAAAATAAAAAAAATAAAATAATGAAAAGTAAAAGAATACTACAAGCAATTATCAAGGTAAAAGGAAATCACCCTAATCTAGTTGCCTTAGATTTCTCAACAACAACCACTATTGAGACACCAACATTGAGTAATACCTGTGTAGTCTTGTGTCCTATATGCCATTGTTCGTACATAAATGAAATAATTTCCCAAAAAGTGCATAAAAATAAGAATTAAAATGACACGTAGAAGGATATTTGTACCTTGACCAAAATCAATCAATATGGATGGAAATGTAATAAGAAAGAATGGAAAGTCGAAAATAAAAAAATATTGCGTACCTATGAAAAACATGTCAATTTGGCCAACTCTAACCATTCTCAAAGACTTTTTATCTATCTTCAAATTTATAGATATAGTAATGAAGAACCATTTTGAGCCTAATTCCATATCTACATGCCATTTCATTTTTCATTTGGTGTTCTTCCACTAGATTAGGGCCCTCTTGCTGGGCCATATGCCCTTAAAATTCCTATGATTATGTGATTCTACATGTATTGAATATATTCACAGATTTAGATGAAATTATTTCATACCTTGGAGTGTTATCCACTTTAGTTGTGCATATGTTTGCACCTTTTGGCATTAGACTCTCTTGACTATTCTTTGTGTCATCCTTGTCCCTTACTATGACACTATTGTTTCCTGGCCCTCACTCTCTTAATTGGTTTATTGTAGCCTTTACTTTCTCACTATTCACTATCGTTTAATTGTGAGAATTTCACCCATTCCCATATAGAATGTTATATTTCTTCCACTTTTGAACGATGTCTCAAGTAACAAACTCAACTCTAGTCAATTGTGTTGTTAAAACTTGACATTCTCAATGCATTAGAGGAAATTTAAGCCTAAAAGTCTGCTTGTAAGAAAAAATTATAAATAACAATATTTGAAAAAATTGTGGCCTCTACACTTGAAATTTGAGTAAACCTATAAGGAGGTAAGCCAAAAATACAATTACAAAAAAAAAAACAATTTTTTTCTTTTCCCTCCAAAATATTTGCATGTATTTCCTTTTAAATTTAAAGGATTTTGATTGGCTTATGTATTATGACATGGAATTACACAAAAATTTAATGGGCACTTTTAGACTGAAAATTTCTTCTAATGTACACAGTTAATAAATGCATTCAACTTCCAAACATGTGTTGGTTAGAAGAAATTTGTTCTAGTGCAAT
The DNA here is from genome assembly GCA_000404065.3 of Pinus taeda. Taxonomy (NCBI): domain Eukaryota; kingdom Viridiplantae; phylum Streptophyta; class Pinopsida; order Pinales; family Pinaceae; genus Pinus; species Pinus taeda. The sequence continues at coordinate 7,508 of APFE030350394.1, forward strand.
TTGTTTTATAAGATAATGTAAATTGCATGATGTTGTGAAGCTTTAAGATTTTGAGAAGACAATATATATTGTAAATGAGTATTCTTTTAACATAATCCATTTCTACATTAAAACAACTAAACTAATTTAAAATTGCAATACCAGAAATATTATGTAACAAAATTTTGTTGAACCTAGAAAAATTAAACATCATTATATTATTTATATGATATCTTTAGACACATACTCACATTTATAACTAGATCAACCCTATAAATTAAATGGATGGTAAACATGGATAGACACCAATCCATGATAAGCATCAAAACACTTCATGATACATCTTATATTGCTAAAGTTAAAAAATAATAAAAATCAACTAAATTATAACTTTATTTCGATATTTTTGTTTGTTAATTAATTACCTTCTATTATATAATAAAATTGACATATAAATCTCAACAATTAGCCTTCTCACTATCATGGCTTGTAGCAAGGGAAACCAAACGAGCAATAGTGGAGGCATCTTACCAATTTTTTTGTCCATTAAAATATTAAAAATTGAAGATATTGTCTAAGCTTTCTTACACCTAGAGATTTGTCTGAATACATAGTCAAAATTTATATATATAATCTGGTGGGTGGATCTAATCCTCCATAATTTTGGCTTATCTATGAAAATAAAATAAAAAGTTTCATATTGAAAAAACATAAAACAAAAATACCTGTGCATGTATCATTTGACTTGAGAAGTTCTTGGGGTTGAAACCTATGCTCATGGGCTAGAGATGGAACCATTATGAAGATATCCTTCCATGGGTGAGACATGAATCTAGGTTAACCAAAAAAGTGTTGGTGGCATTAAACCTTTTGGATTTCATTGAGGGAGGCTATAATCTTGTTTTTTAGCCCCAACCCATTTTTCATTTGCTAGTGAAAGGTGATAGAGTTAATATATTGGCTCTTATGTTCCTTGATGTGGCCAGGGTCAAGGACCCAATAAAATAATTCAACTTGAATTTCAAATACTAAATATCCTTATGGGTTAGTCATGGTTAAAGATTTCAATTGTTAAATTTCTTCTTAAACTTATGGAGTGACACAATGGTCTATTTCAGCACCAGACTTGGCTTGAGAATGGGATCTAGGTCATGGCTTGAGAATAGGATCTGGGTCTTCTTGAAGAGCCACCACCCTATATAAAGGGTCATATATATAGCATGAGAGCACATGGAAGCTAGTTTGAGGTGCACAAGCTAGTTAAAAAATAGAAGGTAGTAATTGCATTGCTTTGACATTTTGACTGTATCTTTCTTTCACCAAATTTATACATTCACCAAAAACAATAACATTAACAAAATCAACAAGTACAGTTAACAACTTCATTGATACCTAAAACCATTGATATGGTTACTGGTTTTAATCATTCCTCAACCCGCTTGCTTAATGATGCAAGTCATCTGTGAATATGTAAGCAATTTTTACTGTTTTTGACTGAATGCATGGTCTGGTCTCCAAATTTTCTGGCGTGACATCATTTCCCAGAGAAAAGTGATCAGAGTGATGGGTGACATGTCACCCATTGGTGTTTTGGAGAGCATTTGCAAAGTTAAAAAAACCTAGTTCCAGTAATGTTGTAACTATGGTTATCAAATTTTATTTTGAATTCATAATTCTATTCCTATTCGATTTTAGGACGAAAAAATTCGATTATGTAAAAATTAGATTAGAAATGGGAATTATTCATCTTATAAAATTAATATATTATTTAATTTAAAGTTTTTTGAGTAGGTGAATATATTTTCATGTTGGCAAAAGGCTCAAGAAAGATATATTAAAAGTTTGGAGAATTAAAAATAAGGCTTTTTTTTTATATTAAAATAATAGAAGTTATGAAAAATTGTTTATGCAATCAAGTTTTGAGTAATTAATATAAAATTTTTAGTTAGTGTTATTGTTTATATGGGAAATTTATTTTTTTCTTTCAGCCTTTCTAAAAAAATTAAGCCAAATTTTCAAAATGTCAAAATATCTGCAATCCCAATTTGCAATTTGCCAATCCTAACTGTCTGAATGATCGAGCAAGACAATCTAAGCCAGAGTCTACAGCTGCACCCAACAAGAGTCCAAAGCATTAAAAAAAAAGAAGGATTTTTCTAAAAGGTTGAAAACTATAGTCTTAACTAAATCCAAAATGCTTCAAATTTATTAATATTGCAGAGTGAGAAAATTGTCATAAAATCTAACAATATGAATAAAAAAACCTCAAAGCTAAAGTTTAATATAAATAATGAAATCGCACTTACCAAATAATTCATGACTCAATCATTATTCCTATCCAATCCAAATTAATCAATACTGTTATCATTATAAGAATTCAAAGCTGATGTTCAATATAAATAATGAAATCTCACTTACCAAAGAATTCATGACTCAATCGTTATTCCTATCCAATCCAAATCAATCAATATTGTTATCAGTATAAGAATTCAAAGCTGAAGTTCAATATAAATATTGAAATCTCACTTACCAAAGAATTCACAGCTCTATCCAATCCAAATCAATCAATATTGTTATCATTATAATAATTCAAAACTGAAGTTCAATATAAATAATGAAATCTCACTTACCAAAGAATTCAAGGCTCAATCAATATTCCTATCCAATCCAAATGAATCAATATTGTTATCGCTATAAGAATTCAAAGCTGAAGTTCAATATAAATAATGAAATCTCACTTACCAAAGAATTCATGATTCAATCATTATTCCTATCCTATCCAAACCAATCAAGATTGTTATCACTATAAGAATTCAAAGCTGAAGTTCAATATAAATAATGAAACCTCACTTACCAAAGAATTCACAACTTAATTATTATTCCTATCCAATGCAAATGAATAAATATTGTTATCACTATAAGAATTCAATGCTGAATTACAATATAAATAATGAAATCTCACTTACCAAAGAATTCATGACTCAATCATTATTCTCATCCAATCCAAGTCAATCAATATTGTTATCACCATAAGAATTCAAAGCCGAAGTTCAATATAAATAATGAAATCTCACTTACCAAAGAATTCATGACTCAATCATTATTCCTATCCAATCCAAATCAATCAATATTGTTATCACTATAAGAATTCAAAGCTGAAGTTCAATATAAATAATGAAATCTCAGTTATCAAAGAATTCATGACTCAATCATTATTCCTATCCAATCCAAATCCATCAATATTGTTATCACTATAAGAATTGAAAGCTGAAGTTCAATATAAATAATGAATCTCACTTACCAATCATGACTGAATCATTATTCCTATCCAATCCAAATCTATCAATATTGTTATCACTATAAGAATTCACTATCCTTATCCAATGCAAAGTTGTTTAACAATAACTATCTAATCCAAATTTATTTAAGAGTAAGAGTATGTGCAGATTATCCTTTGCAATCCAAATCAATTACTATTCTTATCACTATAAAAATTCATGACTGAATCACTATTCCTATCCAATCCATATTCATTTAACAATAAGACTATGTGCCCATTATCCTTTGTGGTGGTAGACCACAGAAAATAAACCTCTCTAATTGAATTCCACTATCCATTATTCTCTATTTTACCATAAACCTTAATAGCTAACTATAATTCAACTTAATAACTAGCTATAATTCAACTTAATAGCTATAATTCAACTAGGTAATTGTCATCATCCAAAAAAAATTATGAGAAAAAATAAATAATGCCTAAGGCCACCACAGGTTGGTAGATTCGAAAGCTGATGCAACCCCTCGAATTGGTGTTTGAGATGTGCGATGTCCTGGTAATTCCATTTCTTGGACAATCGAATTGCTAGCGGAGTTGACTATGCACATATCTAATGTGCTATCAACTGCGAGAATAAAACCACTGTTGTTCACGGTCACGGCCAAAGGAAATACGGGAGTTCCAAAATCACACCATATTTCAAATTCTCCCGCTTCATTCAACTTCCACATGCGAACAAACTCAGCATCATGTCGATCAACTAGCATGAAATGGCCATCATATTCAGCAAAATTTTCAATGATGCCCCATCCCTGGGGCAGTGGGATTTCTGTCCAGATTCCGTCAGCAATATTAAAGGCTGCAATATTAAAGGCCGCCCAGTAAAATTTTCCTTGACAAAAAATACCCTTATCAAAAGGACAGATATGATCTGGGACCATGGTGGAATGTTGAGTCCACGCGTTGGATTCTGAATCATAAATACACATCTGCATCATTCTTCTATTAACACCTCGACCTTGTTGCAATTGGTGGTTTAAGAAAGAATAGCCTAGAACGAGAGTGCAACGCCTTGTGGAAGAGTCGAAAACCATCCCATTGAAGTGGTAGCCAGGTATAGGAGGACGAGGTAGGTGTCTCCAATTCTTGGTACCAGGAATTCCTATGGAAAGAGCCAACCGATCCCCTCGTTCATGACAACACACGATGCTCTTGCAACTATCCAGAACGATGCAATTGAGCAAAGGCACTTTGTAAATGTGTGAACCAGTACTGCATCCTTCTATAACCCAAAATTCCACGTCATCTTTGGAATCCCAATGGATCTGAATCAGAAACCCCGGGGTAGAACAAAGCGACCATTTTGGAACAAGCCCTTCGAAGGCATCCCGAGAAGACAGTAGATCTTTCCACTGTTTACACACCGCCCTCATTTTGCCCAGAACCCTAATGGGAAGCTTCGCTAAAATCATATGCAACAACACCTCTGGGAGCCTTTGCCATATTTCTGCTTCCATTGCTAAAATATTTCTTTCTCCAGCGACAAAAAAAAATCTCAGGCCTTTCACAGCTCTCCACCGAAAAAATAAATCTCATACCCTTCACAGCTCTCCGCGAAAAAAATAAATCTCAGACCCTCCACAGCTATCCTAAGGGCGTTCCACTTTCAGGATCCAGCCCTCCCACTCGAGTTATATAAAAGAAAACGATCCCCTGATATAACGGTCTGCCCGCTCTTTACGGCATAAATTACAAAAGTAATCTAGCTTTATCTGTTTGGTGAAATAATTTTTGAAGTGTGACCTGGATTCCGGGTATTTTCACATTGTTGATACTTAATATATATATGTATTTTAAAGTAATATCCATAGTAATTGATAATTGGATTGGTTTTTTATTAATTTTACACCGATTCCAATTGTTATTATTATTATAACGTGAGATAAATGGTACACCTTAGTATGCTAGCACTTAGACATCGATTCTAAGTGTTTTTAGTATAATTTTAGGTGACATAACCATGCCCATGCCACTTTGACACCGAATCTAAGTGTTTTTATTATAATTCTAGGTGGCATACCTATGCCCATGCCCATGCCCATGCCCCTAAGTAATAGGGAGTTTGAATATGTGATTTTATATTCATATTTGTTTTAATGTTTTTCATGAGGTTATTAACAAAGTTTTTTTAGATGTAATTTTTTTTAAAATTAGTTATTAATATATTAGTGTAGCTATATAAATTAAAAGTATAATCTGATTTGTTTCTTCAAGGTAGTTTTTTTATTAATTTTAATTAAAATTTGGTAGATATTTAAAAAAAATTGAGTTTAAGATGTTTAATTTACAAAAGTGGAGCGTGAGAGTGGTTTTTCA
>APFE030350399.1:28472-72002 GCA_000404065.3 Pinus taeda
TCAGAGAAACTTATTGCTCCAGCAAATGACACAGGAATTCTGCAACAAAACAGAGCTATTCATTTCCATCTCCAGACAGCATAGGAACCAGAAATCTCCACCAGCAATTTGTATTATCAAAATGTCTCAAATATACAATAGAGCTCTTCAGAAAGAATTTCACTACAACCGACCCTGAATACATTATCTGAGGGGATATATATACAAAATAGGGTACAAAATATCTCAGTAGAGAGTTATTGTGCAATAAATTGCACCACCAACTCTCTTACAAAAAGTAAATGAAAACATAAATACAACATTTAATACTGAGATGGCAGCTATCTTTCTGTCAGACAGCTTTTGATTTATGGCTCAGGAAAGTGGGTTGTAGCTGTGCCTTTAACTCTGCGTTAATTGAGCCTGCTGTCTGGGTGCGTTGGTGAGTCACTTGTACGGATGCTCCCTGTGATACCTGTGTGCTGATCTGTCTGCTGACCTGTACCGTGACTGAAAACTTGATTTTTCTCAAAAAGGGAAATAACATAGTGGCATTATCTGGGAAGAATTTCCAGCATTTCCTGCCACCAATCAGCTGGACATAGCTGATGCCTTCTTATTTTCGCCAGTGTTTCATCTGCCTCTATATATCTGTAGAAGTTTGGAGGCACCTCAAACAGATGATTTATCTCATGTTCAATAAAAAACAAATTTTCTAACTTGTCATACAGAGATTGCCCAGAGGGAGGCCCTGCTTCTTCTGTGGAGCTGCTAGATGTTGTTATTTGATTTTCAACATAATTGTCGATCCTTGTCATATAATGATTATATGACAACAGTTGTCCTGTGCCTATCACTAGGCTTGGCAGTCCTTTATCCTGTAATATTGTCATTTTTGCCCTGAATTCATCAATCTCTGCTTTCATTTGCTGACATTTTCTCTCCAGAGTTTGAGTAAAATTCCTTAAGATCAACACCTTTTTAGCTGTCAGGATGGTGTCTGTTCTGCTATTTATTTCCAAAGCTGTTAGTTCCTCCCTAGTGCAGTTATTGAGGAAATGTATCATTTTGGTGGCCTGCTTGGGCATTATTCCCAGTGTTGTCCTGACTCTTTGTATTTCCACATGAGCCATGCCTATTAGCTCAACTTGCTCATAAATTGCCTGAATTGACCTCAATTGGTCCTGTATTGATTGGCCAATTTTGGCCCAAATTATCTTCTTTATTTCAGCTAGGGATTTACCTAGGAGAAATTCATTTTCCAAAGTTTTTACTTTGGCCTCTAAGGCCTTTATTTCTCTTTGTTTCTCTACTACTCTCATCTTTGATTTATCATAACTGGTCTCCAGCTTGGGCAGTCTATCCTTGGCATCATTTATTTTAGTTACCTGAGTCTCAAGCTCTTTAACAGCTTTCATCAAGTCCTCCATGCTCATGCTAGATTCTGCTGCTGTTGTTGCTTCTGCTGTTGCTCCTGTTGCTGATGTAGCTGTGGTAGGTGCTGGAATAACAGGAGGGGCTGCTGCTGCTTGTGTGGGAGGGGCAGGTCCAAGAGTTGTTGATGTTTGAGGGGCCTAGGAGGCTGACTCCCCTTGCTTGTCCTACAGTGCCTTCTCTAATTCTGCTTCCATTTGTAATATCCTTTGATTCATCACCAGAAGCATCTCCATGGCATCATCTACTTGCTTTTCTTGTGCAAGTTATGTTGTTTGAGGGTGAATGGTAGGAGGCAATTTTGCCTGCCTTCTTAGTGCAGCAATGTCATCCTCTTTTTTCTTCATGAGGGCCCTAACACCCTTTGGATCCTTTGGGTCATGTCCCAAATCAATTATTATGTCCTCCAAAGTCTTTATTCTGTTGTCCTTTGCAGAGGAAGACAACCTTTCCAAATCAAGCTGTGTGTTTGTGTTCTTCAAGGCTTCTTTTAGCTGATGGGCCAGCATGGCCCTGTCTGCAAGTGTTGCATACACCATTTCCCCAGTCTGTTTGTGCAGCTCAATCTGATCCATGGGGTGTATGTCTTTAGAAAAGACCTCCAAGTTTGTTCTATAGTAATCTGCAGAGGTCTTGGTATGTGGGACTTTAGGCTTTAAATGAGTGAAGATCATTTTTTCCTCTTTCAGATCATAGGCAGCCATCAATCTTTGTTTTTTAGCTGGAGTTGTCTTCAAGAATTGCTCATAGAGCTGCACTCTCAACATTTCATTCTGTGCCTTGATCTCTATGAAGCCTTCTTTGACTGCAGCTGGTTTCTTGCCCTGTTGTCTTAAGGAGGATACCTCTGTGGTGTGCTGTAGGGCCTGTTCTAGCTTAAATGAGCTAGTGGCAGTCTGCCGACTTGTTTTCCTTTCTCTGTTGTGGCTTTCTGCCCTTTCCTCACTGATATCTCCTTCTTCTGTTTTAGGGTCAACCCTTGGCCTCTTGGCTTCTGGTTGCTATGATGACCCTGTTGGAGGTGTGACATCTTCTCTATCTCTCTTTTTTCCTCTCTCTTCATTGAGAGGAGTTTGCAAAGCTGGGATTTGGGGTGGTCCCGTTTGCTCTGAAGGGGCTTGCCCTTGAGTCTGATCCTTTGATGTGCTGGGTTGCCCTGTTTCTGCCTGTTGCTGTTCATCCATTTTTTCTTTCGCCTTGGCTGTAGTTGCTGTTGGAGGAGCTTGTTGGGCTGGAGCAGTAGAAGTGCATTCTCCTACTTGGACTGGTTGTTTGAACAAGACCTGTTGACAAGAATCCAAGTCAAGAGTTTTTTCCAAATCTTTCACAGTCTGCTCCATTTTTTCTTCCTGAGTCAATTTCTCTTCTATTGATTCAGGTACCCATTCATCTTGGTTGGCAAAGTGTTGTATTTGTGGGTATGGGCAATGCTTATAGGCTAACAGCCTATACTTGACCCTCCTAGCACTAATGAAACCTTCAGGGTCATAAGGGACCCACCAGAAGCTTCTTTTGAGTTTGAGCTGTTGCCCCAGTATTTGATCATCTTCTTGCCAACCATCTTTCTTATTCATGAAAAATGGGCCTAGGTGGTCTCTGAACTTTAGGTTGGCTTTCTTGTTGGCACTGTGGAAGTGTGTCAGATCAGAATTTATAAGTTGTTTATAGTATTCCAGGGCAAACAACCTCATAAGCACATACTTTGGGAGCCTGTAGGGACAGAGCTCAAAACCATAGATTCTGATGACTGTGTGATTTTGGTACAAGTACCGATCACCTATTTTGTAACTCCTGGATAGCTGCAAGATTTTCTGCATATCCTTGGACAATCTGGCAGGAGGAGTCCTCTTTAAGAGGCATGTGACTGGATATACAAACTGGTCAATAAATTCATAGTATGAGTATGGGGAATTCTGGACTTGGTGGAAGACTGAAGACCAGAAGATAAAAGAACTCCTCTCACCCTCTGAGTCTAGCTTCTTGATTGGGCATTGGAAGCAATCTGTTTGATAATACATGAATAGGTGATTGATGTACGATGAGTACTTAAATATTGCCTCCCTATTCAATCTTGACAATTGGTCATGTATCTTATTGGCAATATATTTGGCATAATTGTACTTCATAGCAGGGGGTTTCTCAAGGCTATATGGAGACAGCATGACCAGCACAGTTTCATCAACATGCTCATTTGTAGTGAACCCCAGCACAGAGGTTAGCATATCCACCAGCAGCTTGCCTACCTCATTGAAATCTGCATAAGAAAAAGGAGGTGGTCCAGAAGGTCGGCAGTCTGCCTTCATGAATATCCTGGCTATTGCAGCAATGTCTGTGCTAGAGAGCTTGGAGCCCTCATCTAGCAAGTACTTAATGGAGAAGGGGTATAGCAGCTGGGTTTGCTTGTAGTTCAGCATTTGGTTGATGGAATCCGATGTTATGTAGAATATGATGCTCCCAGATGGAGATTTCACAGCTCTGAGCTTCTGGTCATAGTTTTCTGCACAGAGGTGAATGACTTCAGGGAAAATGTTCACAGAAGGCAGGAAGTAGGTGGGCAGATTGGATTCCCAGATGCCATACATGTCACTGTTGTCCAAGTGACTGTTCCTTAGCTGGCAGAAAGTTTGTAAGTGATTCCTCTCTGCCACAAAGTCTGTAATGAGGAAATCACTGTCCACCAGTGGCATAGCTTCTAGTTCTTTACTAGGTGGATTCACAGGAGCTACATCTAGAGCAGCTAGAGTAGCCATGTCTGGTTTTAACTGGATGTTTTACTGGATTTTCAAGTTTGGTACAAGGGCTGAGGAATGCTGGCCAAGTTCTGTTTGGCAGTGAGTATTTTGAGAGTGTAAGGAGGCTCTTACAGGTTTTAATGAACTGTGGGGCACTCTGTTTTGAAGAACCAGAGTGTGTTTGAGCTAATTAGCTGGTTGTTCCCAGGGAATTTCTTGTAACAGGAGTGAGGGGACTGCTGAGCTTGTTTTTTAACCTGTAGCTCGGCTCCTTCAATTGCTTTATGGTGAATTTTATAGAGGGTTACGGGTTTCTTGCAGAGTTTTGTCGCGCAGGGGTTCAACCAGTTTCTTAAGTAATTTTCAGTGATCAATTTATCAGTGGGGAGCTTTTAGCAGAGCTTTTATGCAGGAAATTAGGAGAACAAAGGAGAACAGTGGGTAAAGAAGGTCGCTTGCGGCAAACACCTGGTTTTTTATGGCGTAGGAGGCGTTGAACCGGACGAATTGCAGGTACTCGGGTCGACAATGAGGGCGGAAACAACTTTGGCAGGTGAGATTTGTGTTTTGACCGTTGCACGTCATTTTCGCATGCAGAGGAGCTCCGGGAGTAATGAAAAACAATGACAAATAATGGTTAATTCTCGTCCTTTTATGCATTTTTGGCCCTTTGGCACCTTTTTGGTGATGAAGTCACGCTGACGTCATCATGGGCCCAGTACGGAAGGATGACGTGGCAGCTGACGTGGGTGCCCAAGTGGCAGTGACATGGTTGCAAGGTGGACAGGCGGACAGGTGACACGGATGTGACGTGGAGGCATGGTGGTGGAAAAGGAGGGGTGACGTCATGCTGACGGGGGCTTGACGTCAGCGCGGGAGGAGGCGGTAAGCGGTTTCCCCGGAAGGCCTGAGGGCGGTAAACGGTATCGAGGGGGGGGCAGCGAACATAGCGGGAGGCCGATGCGTGGCGGGGGTACGACGGCAATACCGTCAATCCCCCGGACACAAAAGGTGAGGCACTTCTCTTATGAAATTGACCGCCCACCGTTGGATGGGCGGGGCGGATGATCGGATGATGGGTGGAAAATTTGATGCAGCGGCGCGTTAAGGCGGGGGGGACCCGCCCATTATTTTAATGGTTTTAAATAAATTGCGCGCAGGGGGGTAAAAAACATTAGGCTTTGGGTTTATGGTTTAGGCGCACACTTTATTAAAATGTTTTAATTAGAAAACTTTATAATAAAATGAAATTTGGGTGGATAAAGGGATAGGTGGGTTTGATGAGGGCGGGGTTTTGGATTTTTTGACACTTAACCATGATTTTTTACCAAAACCATAGTTTTAGGGTGAAAAGGGGGGCTAATACCAACCCCAGATAGGTTAATATTTCCCCAAGGAAGGGTTATATAGCTATAATGCTAGGGGGAGGGTATTTATAGATATTTTTGGGGAAATTTTTCATAGATTCTAATAGAATTAGGGAAGGGGGGGAGTTAGGGAGCTAAAATAGTACATTAGTGGTTAATATGGCTTTGTGAGGTGAGTGAAGGGGTAAAGACTAAGTTCTAAGGGATAAAACTTAGAATTTGAAGATAAATGAAATGATAAGACAACCTTTTTACACAAAACATGTGGCTTCTTTTCTTGATTAAACTTCATGGTTTGACCCAGTAGTTTTCCATGAAGTGAAGTGGAACTGGACACTTGAGCAGATCTCAAGGCCCTTGGGGGTGTTAGTAAATGAGGTTTGGGGGAAAATAAGGGAAATTAGACATGCTTCCAATGCTTTTCCTCCACTCTCTGCTTTTGATGCCAATACCCTGAGTGGCATGAGTCTTTGCACTTAATAAGCCAATTGGTGATGGCCCTCCATTTCTGCAACCTTGCACTACTTACCCATCCTAGTAATCCTAACATTTTTTCCTTCTTTTTGAAGTGGGTGCACTTGAATTAGCAGACCCTGATTGTCCTCTTTTTCTTTTGACTGCCCTCCTATCTAAAATGTACCCTTATTTCTTCCAAGGACCCAGATTAAGCAGTTGGGCACCTTCATTACTCTACCTAGCTAGTCATCTGCCAAGCTTGAGCTGTTTGGACAGGAAACATTCTCTATTCTGCAGCAAGCAATTTAAACATGGCATGGTCCAGTTTAGACTGTTGGGCCATCCATCAAGTATTATTAGCAGTAGTATTTGCAGAGCATGATACTGCCCAAAAGATAGTAGTGGCATTTTGACTGGCCACTTTCCTGGTCTTTAGTTTGGGGTTCATTTTCACTTTTCTCTTGACCATTTGATTTTCTTGCCTTTTGATATTTCTTTTAAGGCATACCCTCTTTTCATTTTTTAATTTTCATAGCATGTACACAAAATATGGAACCTTTGCAGCTTGCAATGATGAACATATTTAGCCCTTCCACTTTCAATCACGAAAGATGAAACCTATTGGTATAGGAACCTAACAAATCTGAAAGGAAAAGCTACGCTCAAGTGTCTCATATACCCGGGTTTGATATATGGCTCCTAGTAGAATCTGTCTAACAGATGCCGTTTACTCCATTCCTCACCTAAATTTGGTATCCCGGTGGCCTGAGCAATAGTCTCGGGTGACAAGGTGAAATTCACTCCGGCAAGGTTCACATGACCATCCTGTAACTATAGAACAAATAAACGGACAAGTTCTCGATGATGCTGAGTTTGTGAGATCATCTCACAGTATTGGAAACATGATTGGCGCCGAAAACAATCCATTATAAGTGGGAAAGCTTGCAAATGAGCCAAAGAAGTAGGCTCCTCCGTGACATGTTGACCACTTTTGCCACCTTTGTGATACCTCCGCGACACATTTGGCACATTTACCTCTGGTGTAGAATCACTATCATACTCCCGCTCATATACTAACTCGGTCTCTGACATGTCTTTAGAAACAAGATAGGTGGAATATATATATGCTGATGTATAACTGTGTGCACAATTGACTGTAAACTGTTTCTTTTGCTCTAAAAATGTTGTGACCAAGGGGACATAAATGTACAAGGGAATATTAGAAAAGGGAAAAAATTAGGGAATTGGGGAATATGGAAATAAAAACAAGGGATTTAGAGAAGGGAAGGGACATGAAAATCTTGGATTTTAGGGTTTTGGGATGAGGTAGGGATAATGTGTTTTGTAATAGAGGTGAGGGACTAGGATTTGAGGGAGTATAGTGTAGGATTTATGAGGGAATTTTTGGGGAAAAATAATGGTGAATTTAGGGAATGGGAAACAAAAGGAAGTGGGAAAAAAGGATAACCTTGGTAACATTTAGTTTTTGAAACCCTACAACAATTTTTGCATTCAAACCCTATAGCAATTTCATGGACAAAGGAGGGTTTTCCACTTGGTTTTCTAAGGCAAACATATCAAAAATCCATTACATTAACCATTATAAAACAAAGAATAAGTCATGGATATGAGCCTACCTGCAAATTTGTGCGGAGAGAAGGCGATTTGGTGTTTTTCCGAACCAATTTTGGGCTTAAACCCCAGTGCGCCGCACGCCTCACCCAACGCGCCACGCGCCTCTGATGTGCTACGCGCATGCAATTTTGCACTGTGCTTTGGTGCCTGATGCGCCACACGCCCTTGATGCGCCGCGCGCCCCTGAAATGCTCCAAATTGCATGGAAATTCACAAATTCGCTTTGGAAAGGTGCTCTTCACTCTTGGTATGTGGAATGAGTTGAAAATGATGTGAAATATATTCATATAGACTCCCTTTTGATTTTTGCTTGGTCCATAACCCATTTTCTTATGTTTTGTCGTTGACACTTTTTCAAGATTAATAGGCTCTGACCTTTTTGATTTCCTTCTTAAACTTGGTTGAAATAATGATTTTCTTTGATAATTTTTGCAGGGATAGCTGTGATATGCTCTAGCAAAGGAGACCAAGGTTGCACTTGGACGATTCAAGAATTGAAATTTTTGAATTTTTTTTACAAAAATGAGATGACGACTTATCTTCAAAACAAAGTTTTGAAAAGAAGTCATAATTTATCTGTACAATGATGAAAATTATTGAAGTGACCATCTATCAAAGACATCCCTCTAGCCTACTAGTCTTTCTAGACTTTGCAAAACAAAATGACCCAACCCAAGACCTAAGACCTAAAATTTTGAAAAAATGACCTTTGAAGCTTTATGAATAAACCTGAACCAACAGTGCCAAGCATGAGGGGAATGAGTGACACAAACCATTCCGTCAGAGGTATGGCATGCCTAATGAAATGAAACTAATCAAAACTAATGGGACACCTAAACATGAAATGCAGAAAGAGCTTTGATCTCTAACGGAGGGATAACTATACCGAATCTAACATTGGCTCCAATGGGGATGGTAGCTCCTTGGAGATGCCAAGAATCGTAGATCTCTATAAGAGCTAGACAATGCCTTCATCCATTGGGCGATGGAGTCATTATTCCAACACAAAATCTTGGCAATTGGACTGGAAAACCAAAAATCGCTTTGACCAAAATAGACTCGAAATTAAAAGATTGAGACAATTGACTTGACAAACTTAAACTAACTAACCTCCATTTTCAGAATTATAGCCTTCACTTTGGGCCCTACATTGAAGATGAGAAGTTAGTAGACATGTGCAATAAAATAGAAGTAAAATGATATGTACAATGATGATGAAAAGAGCAGAAAATACTTAGTAGTATCTCTTTAACAGTCAACCATTGATCGGCCCTCCAGGACATTCATCTCCATTCATTTCTTTGAGAAGGAAAGCGTTTTGGCTACGATACGCTGCAATCTTGTAAGGACCCTTCCATAAATTTTCAAATTTTCCGTGCTTTCCTTTATCTTCATGTCGAGCATCCCACCTCAAAACTACCTCATCTAGCTGAAATGTGTCCGCCTTTGCCTTCCGGTCATAAATCTTTTTGATGCGCTCCTGAAACTTGTAAGTGTTTTGAAATACCTCCTCCCGTGTCTACTGTAAATGGATCATCTGATTAATCCTTCTCTGCATAGGATCTTCCTCACTACCGGCTTCCTGAAGCAATTTGACTACTGGGACAGCAAGCAAAGTAGGAGAAACCGTGTCTGTCCCATACACCAGCTCGAAAGGAGACATGCCAATAGACTTTTTCTGACTCACCCTATCATCCCATAGTGCATTTACTAACTTCTTGTGCCATCCCTTTTTATTGATTTCCAGCAATTTCTTAATGATATTAACCAAAGATTTATTAGATGACTCCGCCAAACCATTTCCCTGAGGATGGTATGCGGTTGAATGTCCCAAGCTAATATTGTACTTATAGAAAAACTCAACCATCCTTTTGACTTAAATGTCGCTGCATTATATATGATTAACTTACTTGGACATCCAAAACGTGACAAAATATTGGTTTCAAAAAAAGAGATAATTATCGCATTCGTAGCTTGTCGAGTAGGAATCGCTTCAATCCATTTTGTGAAGTAGTCTGTGGCTGTCAATATCCATCTATGTTGTCCTGATGATGCCGGATGAATTTCCCCAATGAAATCCAATCCCCACTACTGAAAAGGTGCACTAACTTCAATTGGTTTGAGAGGCAAAGGCTATAGTTTCTGCTTCCATTCAAAAATTTGGCATTCGTGACAATTTTTAACAGCTTTATATACATATGAAAATAATGAAGGCCAATAATAACCTGCCCTTAGAATCTTGTTTGCCATGGTTTTCCAAAATAGATGGCCTCCACAGTCACCTCTATGAAAGTCTTCCACAACTCTTTTGGCTTCTTCCTCTACCAAACAATTCAATAACATTCCACCAGGGTCTTTCCAAAACAATGTTGAATCTAGTATGCAGAATTTTGCAGCTTTCAATTTCAATGTTCTACTCTTATTTCTAGGCATTCCGAGAGGTGAAGACAAATGCTGAAGTACGTATAAAATGTTAGCATACCAAGGAGAAGAAAGAAAATTTTCAAATACCTGAACTGATGAATTCTTCTCATCTTCATCGGACATGGCAACAATCAAATTTATATCTAGAACTTGCAAATTTGTTTAAGCCATTAACTTGGAAAGTCCTTGCCCTTTGATTAGTTTGGTTGGTTTAATCTCCACATCATACTCTAACAACGCAGCGATCCACTTTCCCCGCCTACCTTCTGGATCTTCCTGTACTAAAATATCTTTAACTGTTGCGTTAGGAACATAGGCTAGAATGTGGGAATGCAATATATACACACGAAAATCTTTCAAGGCCTTTACAAGCACAAGTGCCTGCTTCTCAATAATGTTGTATTTCAATGCTCCGTCTCTTATAATCCGACTGAAAAAAGTAATGGAATTTTCAACTCCTTCCTTTTTCTGCATTAATACAGCTACCAAAGTGTGCTCAAAAGCAAATGAGAACAAAATAAAATCATGTGTATAGTCTGGGCTGATTAAAATAGGAGCTGAAGAAAGAGAAAACTTCACTAAATTGAATGATTTTACTACCTCTTTGGTCCACTTTATCTAACTGTCCTTTTTCAGCATGCTCGCGATTTCTCTAAGATGCTCCGTTAGATTTGGAATGAAGCGACGCAGAAAATTCAATTTACCATTAAAGGACTATATTTCTTTCTTGTTCCAGGGTTGTTCAATTTGCTGAATGGCTTCAACACGTGCAGGGTCGACACGGATGCTGTCTTTAGATATGATGTGACCAAGAAGCTTACCCTCATCCATGGCAAAAAGACTCTTTTTCGGATTCAGCGAAATGCCATATTTTCTGCACTTTTGGAAGACAATTTTCAAATGATATAAATGTTCTTCATCATAATTTGAAAACACAGTTAAATCATCAAGATAAACAACTAAAAATACATCTTTCTCATTGGCGAAAGCCATGTCCATTGCACGCTGAAAGGTAGCTCCTGCATTCTTCAAACCAAACGACATCTTTACATAATGAAACGTTCCCCATGGAGTGGTGAGCGTTGTCTTGTCACGATCATCTTCATGCACTAGGATTTGATTATATCCTGAATAGTCATCGAGTAGTGACATCCTTGATGCTCCAACTACTCGCTGTAGTATGTGGTCCATTTTTGGCAGCAGATAATTTTGTTTTAATGAGACCTTATTCAAATTTCTGAAATCAATACATAAACGAATCTCACCTGTTTTCTTTCTCACGGGCACCAAGTTTGATATCCAATCTGAAAATCGGATAGGCACAATGATTCCTGACTTATACAATCTGTTTACCTCTTTTTCAATTGATGGCAACAACTTTGGATTGATTCTCCTCAACTTTTGACGAAAAGGCTTCTGATTTGACTTAATGGGAATAGTATGCTGAATGATATTTGTGTCATATGTTTTTAAATCTGAGTAGTCCCATGCAAAAACATCATAAAATAAAGACAACAATTTCACATATTCTGCCTTTACCTTTGGTGATAATGACTTTGATAATTCTACCATCTTTGGATTCTCAGCTGTCCCAATATTTACCTCTTCAACACCCTTTTCTGTTGGCCCCAATGTTGGTTTACGAGCTACATCATCTTGGTCGAAGAGTTCTTCCAAAGGGATCAATCCCTTAGGAATGATGTTATCTTTAAGTTGCAGCACTTCCATTTGATTTACTTGTATATCATCACTACCATCATCATGTTCTGTATCTATGGAGGTATCTTTGAACTTACCCTTATTTTGCAAAAACTGATTAATCTCTTCATCATCCTGAAAGACTTGCCAACATCGTTGATTGTCTAGAACGATGGGACGGTGTTTCACATGAATCTCAAACTTGTTGCTGGAATTCATTGGAATTTTTAAGTTTCTTGCTGCCTTAGCAAGTCCATCAGCAACACCATTTTGTATGTGAGACACACATGTCAATGTATGATCAGAAAATAACTTCAAAATATCTAAGACTGCATTTCGATAAGCTCTCATGCGAGGATGCTTGGCTTGAAACACCAATTCCAGCTCCATCACTAGCGACTGTGCCATCAAAATCCATGGTCCAAAGACCATCTTCATTGTCCTCTAAATGCTGAAATTGCACCGGCTTTGATTTTTCTATTTGCTGCCCATTTTCTTTAGCTGATTGCTCTAGGATAGTTTTCTTTTCTCTTCTTTCTTTTTGCAGAACTTCTCTAAAATTATCGGTGATCTCTGGTATATCTTCCGCCTGAACTAACTGACTATCTAGCTCATTAAAACTATCAACAAGTAACACAAACAACTCTAAATCTATATGTACATAATTTACAGGATGATTGATTGGCTTCTCTTTGCTAGTTATCATGTATTTCATATTTTTCTCTCGATATAACTTTCTCATTTGACCAAAGACAAGAATTGTTGCATAAGAGAAATCCAACTGTAGTGTACCTTTCAATTTTGCTCCCCAAGATCTCGAAAGGAGCATTCCAAATCACGGAGGAATGTCCGCCACAACCACATCCATTAAAACATTCTTCACTGGAATTTGGTTTAAGCTAACAACCAAATCTTTGATGAGCCCGATACATCTCACACGGCTGGAATCAAATGAATACAAATCATGATATCTCCTTGTAATGTCTAGCCCCAACTTCTCCATGATCGCCTTTGGCATCAAATTGTGCGAAGCACCCGAATCGAACATAGCATTGTGCAAAACATGCTCATGCAATCTCAAACTGATATAAAATGGAGGAACATCACTATCAGGGGACTCACCATCCAATGCCGGCCCAAATATCAATTCGGGTTGATCATCTTCAACATTTACCGTGTCAAACATTGGATCAAAATTCAGAATTTTGGAGACTTGACCTCGGTAGCTGCTGTTTTTCATGATTTCAGTCAAAGGGATGGATATTTTTAATTTGGAAATTTCATTTTCCAAACTAAGTGCTGAAACCCTTTCGATTTCTTTGACTGGAACTTCCTTCTTATCTTTAATTATACTTGCCTGATTTGTCCTTTCTGCTGATGGTACTTTGCTGGTTGTCGGATCAATTGTCTCCTTTCCTTTCTTTTGTGGTATGGGTGAATCCATCTTTGGTGTTGTAGCTTCTTTTCTTTTCTAAATTGGATTGATGGGCACATCTCAGTTTCTCAATGAGTACTGCTTTCGTTGAGTGGACAAGGCATTCAAATATCCTCTTTGGTAATCATCTAAATCTGCATCATTTGCTAAGATAAAATCTTCATCTTGCTGAGCGCCTGAACTTTCTCCATACTCTTCTTCTTCAGTGATGTAAATGGGCAGATCATCAGGAGTAAAGAAGTGATTTTGGTCCCCTACTACATCAGCATCGTCATCTGAATCTTGACTCACAAAATTATGCAAAAGAGGAGTCTTAATCTGCTGCTGGGCTGCCGGCTCTTGTGCTCTTTGTTCACGCTGCTTAATTCTGAACTGTGGTTGTTGCTGGCCACGGTAATTTGGATTACAAATCTTTGGTTCTGATTTGTCAAGGTTCATTCTTTTGAACATCTTTTCCATCTCACGAAGCCAAGGTGGTTCTGACGTAGATTCTTCCTTTATAGTCACTCTTTTCTCTGCTTTCAATCGTGCTCTCTTATCATTCAGATTCCCCTCAACACTAACGACGATATTTTTCATATCTTCTAAGGTAGGCAGATCTCTGTCTCGTAATGAATAAGCCATCTTCGGATCAAAACCATCCGGGAATTTAAGAAGAGTTGATTTTCTAGATGGTCTTAAATCATCCGGAATAGCATTATAAACTGTATTAAATTTGATAATGTAGTCTTGGACAGACTCACCATGATTGCGTTTGATATTGTTATACTCGGCATTGATCTAAAGTGGATCCTTTCTGAGTTCCCAACGATCTAGAAATTGTTTATGAAGTTCAGCCAATGTAGGTACATTTCTAGCTCCCAAGCCTCTGAACCATTTTCTTACCTCTCCTCCGAATGTTTGCACAAACAATCGCATAGTTACATCTTCTTCATCAATCTCATGTAAATCAAAAAAATCTGCCATTTTGTCTATGTGCTGCTGAGCGGACACACTTTGAGGAGTGCCATCAAATATAGGAATCTTACTCTGATAATCTGCGGGCATATCATGCAATTGCTGAGGTAAAGCAAGAGGTGCAAAATGAGCAACCATTGCTCTAGGTGGATTTAGTCTAGGGGTCGTTGGTGGAGTGGGTGTAGCTGCAGTATGAGGAGTATGCAGAGGTGTATGCAGAGGAGAAGCGATGTGGGATGAAGGAAGGGAATTGGCTGCAGATTCTGAATAAGTAATTATAGGTTGCAGGGGAATAGTGGGAATGAAAGGTGTAGGAATTATCGAATCGGAAGCCGTGACAGTAGATCTAATATTTGCAAATACAGCTTCTAAGAAATCAGCAAGATTTGCAGCTTGGATGTCGGTCTGAAGGTGCCTCAAGATAAAATTTTCAATTAATTTATTGTGTTTTTCAAATTCAAGAGCTGCAGCAAAATCAGGATTTGGGACAAGAGAATCAAGTGCACTTTCGGAGTTGGTTTTAAACAATGATAGTTCAAACTTCTCATCAAAAGCAAGTTCTTCAAGATATTCAAAAATTGTAGGACATGAATGAGAATTAACCACGGGGGTCGCTGAGCTTTCTTGACGGAGGATCTTTCGAATTAAGTTTGGATTGTCGTAGACAGGGGGCAGGTTAGGATCTGGATTAGCTCTTGTATGTATTTTTGAAGCCAGTGTGTTTATCAAAGATCAAAAGAATAGAAATAATTCAGCCAATTGACTTCTAGACTCAATCATCCAAAGGTCTAGAACGAACAAGTTTACTGGGGTGATTTTCAAATCGAGTATTCACAAGCTAACCGGAGATCGACTGAAGCAGAATTTATCTACTTCCGCTTATGCATAGCAAAAGCGTTTCAAAAGCTACCTGGCGTGACTTCAAACTCTGTCTAAGACTCATGAAACAAACTCATCAGCAAGCAAACCATTGAGATTTCTTCCCTAGTATGGTCGCCACTATGTTAGCGCTCAAATCTACCTTAGGCTGAAATAAGGTAAAACTCGAGGCTACATCAAACCACGCTCAGCCTCATAACTAGCCCTACGAGGACAGGAGAGGGCTCTCTCCAAGTCAATCTTGGCAAAAGGTAATCAATGAGGTCGAGATGACTGAATTGATGACTAATTTTAGGCTAGGTATGAAGTGCAAGGACTTTGAAATTGATTTTTTGAAGTTTTGTTGAATTCAAAGGAAAGGCCATTTTGGGTGCGGGGATGAGGCACAGTTTTTGCAGAGGTCTACTTGGGTCAAGATAGGTGATTGTTTTGATGCCTTTAAAGTGATTGAATGAATAGATCTGACTGGTGAGAGGTTAAGGAGAGTAAGAAACTTTCAAGGATTCTCCATAAACAGATGAAAACATGGAAAATTAAACAAACTTAAAGGCAGAGCATAGCAAATTATGGATTCTACCTTAACACTTCATTTGTTCAATTGCAGAAGATAAGAGAAGGAATGATGCACATAAAATACTTACAAATACTGAAAGAAACACACCATCAACACATAAATCCATATGAATCCCAAATATTGCTGCAAAACCCTGGTCTTTCCTTTGCCAAAAATGCAGATAAGATATGTACAATAGAGTGTCAAGCTATTCCCAAGAGTCCAACCCTGAAAATGACTAATAAAATACATAATATAGGCAAGCCAACACATTCCCTTTCCTATAGGGGTCGAGCTCATCATCCTAGGAGCTGTTTCAAACAATTCTAAACAAAGCACTACAATCTAGGCAGTCAAAACAACTTGCCTCTATAAGCTAGGAAACCAATTCATTCATTAAATTTTTGCTATTTTGTGAATGAATCATCTAGAATAGGTAAAAGTGAGTCTAAAATAACATAATATTTCATTAATTACATCAAGAGGAATGAAAAATCACATCACAAGTCAAAACTGGTCAAACTGGCTTCATTTCCTGAGCTGAGGATGAAAATTGTGCCAAAAAACCTTGTGCACCGCGCGCCTTTCCACCTGTATTTGGGGCACTTCCCAGCATCCAAATTGAGCTCCGGTTGGCTTGTTGGAAACACCTGGATGTATGCTTTCCAACCCAAGTGTAATTTTCCAGTTTCGTGTCCATTTGACCCTCCAAAAGTGCATTCTCCCGGAAGTACTTCCTGCTGGTGCAAAATGTGGCAGAAAGGTGATTTTCATGATGTTTTTGAGCCTTTTGGTCACCCAGAACTTGATGAAATGCTTTGGAAATAGTTGAGCATGTGTAATTCATCATGATAAATCCAAAACTACAAGCCATTTGTGATTTGTACCTCCCAATATTATGGGTCGCACGCTGCGTGCTATGCGTTGAGCCAAAAAACCTGTTTTGCAAGCCAAAAATTTCAAAATGACAAAATGTTCTCCGAATTTGCTCAAATTCGGAGTGAAGACTCTCTATCATGTGTTGTGCCCCGCCAATGAAGCCTCGGCCAAAATTTGGAGTGGGTCGGGCTTTTTCCGTCATTTTAGCGCTTTGCTCAAATGCCTCTTTAGGATCTTTATTTTCGCTTTGCAAACATGCATGCGAGCCCAATAGTGAGTATTCATATGACGAAGCATGTCATTGTCTCTGTTTACCTTCGCCAACAAATTCTCCAAATGAGTGTTCACCTGGATGAGCATAGATTCTCGATCAATAGGTGTCAAATCATGGGTCTCTTTTGGGCCAATTCTCGGTCTTCCTGGATTTTCCGCAGCTCATAAAGTGTATGCTCATCTTCCAGCTGTTTGTTGCGCTGCTCCAAGTAGTTGATCACCCACTTAGCCATCTACAATTTATTTTGCAGCGAGTCATTCTCAGCCCTTTCCTCTCGGATGATCTCGGATGATATCTCGGGTTTGATATATGGCTCATAGTAGAATTTGTCTAACAACTGTCGTTTACTCCATTCCTCACCTAAATTTGGTATCCCGGTGGCCTGAGCAATAGTCTCGGGTGAAAAGGTGAAATTCACTCTGGCAAGGTTCACATGACCATCCTATAACTGTAGAAAAAATAAATGGACAAGTTCTTGATGATGCTGAGTTTGTGAGATCATCTCACAGTATCGGAAACATGATTGGCGCCGAAAACAATCCATTGCAAGTGGGCAAGATTGCAATTGAGCCAAAGAAGTAGGCTCCTCCTTGACATGCTGATCACTTTTTCCACCTTTTTGATACCTCTGTGGCACATTTGGCACATTTACCTTTGGTGTAGAATCACTATCATACTCCCGCTCATATACTGACTCGGTCTCTGACATGTCTTTAGAAACAAGATAGGTGGAATATATATATGCTGATGTATAACTGTGTGCACAATTGACTGTAAACTATTTCTTTTGCTCTAAAAATGCTGTGACCAAGGGGACACAAATGTACAAGGGAATATTAGGAAAGGGAAAACATTAGGGAATTGGGGAATATGGAAATAAAAACAAGGGATTTAGAGAAGGGAAGGGACATGAAAATCTTGGATTTTAGGGTTTTGGGATGAGGTAGGGATAATGTGTTTTGTAATAGAGGTGAGGGACTAGGATTTGAGGGAGTATAGTGTAGGCTTTATGAGGGAATTTTTGGGGAAAAATAATGGTGAATTTAGGGAATGGGAAACAAAAGGAAGTAGGAAAAAAGGATAACCTTGGTAACATTTAGTTTTTGAAACCCTACAGCAATTTTTGCATTCAAACCCTACAGTAATTTCATGGACAAAGGAGGGTTTTCCACTTGGTTTTCTAAGGAAAACATATCATAAATCCATTACATTAACCATTCTAAAACCAAGAATAAGTCATGGATATGATCCTACCTGCAAATTTGTGTGGAGAGAAGGCGATTTGGTGTTTTTCCGAATCAATTTTGGGCTTAAACCCCAGTGCGCCGTGTGCCTCACCCAACGCGCCGCGCGCCTCTGATGCGCTGTGCGTGTGCAATTTTGCACTGTGCTTTAGTGCCTGATGCGCCGCGCGCCACTGAAATGCTCCAACTTGCATGCAAATTCACAAATTCGCTTTGGAAATGTGCTCTTCACTCTTGGTATGTGGAATGAGTTGAAAATGATGTGAAATATCTTCATATAGACTCCGTTTTGATTTTTGCTTGGTCCATAACCCATTTTCTTATGTTTTGTCGTTGACACTTTTTCAAGATTAATAGGCTCTGACCTGTTTGATTTCCTTCTTAAATTTGGTTGAGATAATGATTTTCTTTGATAATTTTTGCAGGGATAGCTGTGATATGCTCTGGCAAAGGAGACCAAGGCTGTGCTTGGACGATTCAAGAATTGAAATTTTTGAATTTTTTTTACAAAAATGAGATGACGACTTATCTTCAAAATAGAGTTTTGAAAAGAAGTCATAATTTATCTGTACAATGATGAAAATTATTGAAGTGACCATCTATCGAAGATATCCCTCTAGCTTGCTGGTCTTTCTAGACTTTGCAAAACAAAATGACCCAACCCTAGACCTAAGACCTAAAATTTTGAAAAAATTATCTTTGAAGCTTTATGAATAAACCTGAACCATCAGTGCCAAAAATGAGGGGAATGAGTGACAAAAACCATTTCGTCAAAGTTATGGCATGCCTAACGAAATGCAACTTATCAAAACTGATGGGACACCTAAACATGAAATGCAGAAAGAGCTTTGATCTCTGACGGAGGGATAACTAGACCGACTCTAACACCATGATTGTCCTGTTCATTCTTTCTGACACACCATTTTCTTGTGTTGTTCTTGGAACTGTCTTCTCTCTGCGAATTCCATGCTCTGAACAGTACCTATCAAACTCTCTGCTGTAATATTCACCTCCATTGTCTGATCTAAGACACTTCAATTTCTTTCCTGTCTCAATCTCAACCAAAGCTTTCCATTTCTTGAAAGTATCAAATACATCAGATTTATTCTTAATATAATAAATCCAAGTTTTTATAGTTGCATCATCAATAAAAGTAACATAATAACAAGAGCCACCGAGAGATGATACCTGAGTAGGTCCCCATAAATCTATATGCACAAGCTCTAATTTTTCACTCTTCTTTTCTTTCCCAACTCTAAGAAATCTGACTCTCTTCTGTTTTCCATAAATGCAATTCTCACAGAAGTCCAAATCAACATTCTTCAAACCCCGCAACAAATTCCTTGAGTGAAGAATCTTCATCCCTTTCTCACTCATGTGTCCGAGCCTATGATGCCATAATGCTACATCTTCTCCTTTGGAAGTTAAAGCATTAATAGAGTTAGAAATACCATCGCATAAATACAATGCACCAACCTTTTCGCCTTTTGCTATTACCAGGTCTCCTTTGGTGACCTTCCAAGCTTTATCTGTGAAAGTTGTCACACAACCTTCACCGCTTAATTGCCCTGTTGAAATCGGATTTTTCTTTAGATCTGGAACATGCCTTACCTCCTTTAGTAGCCATTGGTTTCCATTTTGCTGTTCTACAAGAACCTTACCCATTCCAACAATTTTACAGGGTTTATCATCACCCAAACGAACTTGTCCAAAATCTCCTTGAACATAGTCATGAAAGTATTTCTTATCAGGTGTGGCATGGAATGAGGCCCCTGAATCTACCACACAGGAATCAGTAATATTTTCGAAAGAAAGAATCAAAGCATCTTGTAACACCTCACCTGTCACATTTGCCTCATGATTATTTTCTTGTTGTGAATCTCCTTTTCCCTTCCAAGATCTACAATCTTTCTTTAGGTGTCCTTTCTTTCCGCATTTCCAGCACACTATCCCCGATCTGGACTTGGATCTGCCTTTCCTTGATTTACTGCGATATCCTAAGCTCTTTCCTCTTTCCATTTTTCTTCCCCTAGACTCTGCACTCAAAGCATTACCCGATGTCTCACCGAAGCTTTTCTGTTGCATTTCCTCGCTAAGGATAGCACAGACAACATCATCAAACTTTAAAGTACTAGATCCAGAAACAGAGTTACTAATGGCCATTTCTAAACCATTCCAACTTTTTGGCAATGAGCACAAGAATAACAGAGCTCTAACTTCATCATCAAAGTTTACCCCTATAGAACATAACTAACTTGTAACAGTATTAAAATCATTTAAATGGTCTGCAACAGATCCACCTTCCGACATCTTCATATTATATAATCGTTTCATAAGAAATACCTTGTTTGAGGCCAAGGGTTTTTCATATAGTTCCTCCAACACATTAATCAAACCCTCTATCGTTGTTTCCTTCGAAATGCTGAAGGCGACCGACGCTGCGAGGCACAACCGTACTGTTCCGAGTGTCTTTCTATCGAGCAGGTTCCATTCTTCATCTGTTATACCCATAGGCATCTTTGTTTTTCCGCCCAATGGTAGGTACAGATCTTTCTGATACAGATAATCTTCCATCTGCATCTTCCACAGTGAGAAGTTTTGGCCATTAAATTTCTCGACCCTAAACTTACCATCTTCCACCAATGCTCCCACTCAAATGAGGAACCCTTCTTTCCTGCAATTTTATCAACCAAATAAACCCGACTCTGATACCAGTTGTTAGAAAATTATATATTATAGAGCAATGGAACACATAGAATATTGCATAAATATAAACATAGAAAATGCATAAAACCAGAGAGACACAGATATACGTGGTTCACCCAGTTTGGGCTATGTCCACCCCAAACAGCCAATCCTTCCTTTCTATTATCTAGCAAAATGAAGGGACACAACCTACAGTAGATCCACTGTAATATCCTCTGTTTTCTCTCATAGTCTCACCTCTCTATTTTTCTCTCAGAGAATACACATCTATTTCATAGCCTCAATAAAATTCCCTCATACAAAGAGAGGGGTTGCCTTCTAGGGCAAAAAACCATAAAATAAACATAATCTCTACCATCATATCATCCGCCTAATGAACAGCCCAGATTGACTAGAAATTACTATACTTTTACAAGGCAATTTTACATCTGTTTTTAGCTTCGGAGGCGCTGCCCCTGAAACCCCCGCCGGGGGACTGCTGGCCCTCGGACCCCCCAGCCGAGGGGGATTGGCCCCCCCGGACCCCTGCGGTAGGGGACAAGTCCCCCCCGCGTGGAGGGGTGTACAAACTTCCTGGGGTATACATTCAGCTGAAACAAAGACCTCTAAACAATCATGCTCCACACCCAACAAAACATAGGCCAACTCACGTAAAAGTGATTCTTCCAATTTAGCCATCGACGCATTGGTTGGCCCATGTAGGCGAGAGCATGACCAACAAGAAATATATACAAGTAAACCAACAAATAATAAATATAAAACAATGTAAATGAACACGTTCGAAGCTTGAATGCATCCACAGAAAATTAACAACAGAAAGCACATGAAAAACACTCCGCAGATGTACCATGGTGTCCTAACACATTTCAAGTGGAAAACATGCATGTACACACCTTTTGTCTTAAAAAACAAGCAAACATAAAGAAATAAGAAAACTTATGTTTCTCAACAGTGCTTTCTATATATGTCTCCTCCAATGCTTAAGCGATAGGACAAAGTGATTCCAATGGAGGATGCGAAAATTGCATGATAGATTGATTTTCAATGTGAACAACAGAGTGGTAAGGAGCCTAGAAAAATTCAACATATTTCTGATCAGAAGTGAAACTAACCTCAAGGCTACAAGAACCTGACATAACCATGAGCTCAAGCTAAAGTGCCTTGATAGCTTGAGGAGTTTCCAATTCATCAGAAGATGGATCATCAAAGACCGGTGGCATAGAAATATCAACATTGGACAAATCAGAATCATGATCGAATGAATGAATGAAAAGATCAGGACAGGCACGATCATATTGTTCAAGATTATGGATAGAGGCATCCTCATGATCTGACAAATCATACAGAGCAGATGATGAAAAACAAGAAATATCACCCTCTATGTTTTCGAAAAGGGAGGAGGAGAGATTGGGAAGATTAAGGAAGATAAATTTTTCCTCTCCACATTCAAATGGGAAAATGGCATTCCATGTGTTCTATGAATGACCAGAAGTAGAAATATCTAGAAACGAACCTTCACAAGATGGAACAGAAATGACAAAATCATGGAAGATGTCAAGATAAAGAAGACAAGGTGCGAACAGAAGGAGTTCATCCTTCACCACAAATTCTTGTTCAGATTCCCACAAATACTCATCAAAAATGATATCATATATTGGTTGTTCAACACCAACTCCATCCATAACTTGATCCTCATGAACATCACATGTGAGATTCGAGACAAATGACCACAACAAACCAAAATCTAGAGGAGCAAAGGGACCGAAGGACAGAGGATAAGGAGATAACACCATCGGAGTTACATTCTGAATCTACACAAAAATTTTGAGCAGGTGGGGCAAAAGAAGATGGAGGTAGATCAACAGGTGGATTCCCAACTTCTCCCACCTCGACCTACATATCTAAGGTTGTTTGATGGGAAGGGGAAGGAGGGTCACTTGGAACAACAATCTTGTCCATCTTTGATTTAGAAGCTCTAACACTGAGGTATGTTGGGGGAGGTTCAAAATATTCTAACTCATGTGGATTTTCATAAACGTGAACAAAATATTGAAATATTTCATCCAAGAATTCCCATTCAACTTCATCTTTAGGAAATTCAAAACAATAGTGAAGAAAACGATCGTGAAAAACTTGAAGATATTTGTCAAGTGATTTTCACAATTTTAAAATTTTACTATTAAGGTCTTTACGGTCATAAAGAATGAAACACGACAATATTCTCTAAAAAACTACTCAAAATAGTGTATAGAGGTTGCGGGAAATGTGTGACACCATTTCTTTGCACGCTATTCAAACGTGAAAGCAAACAACTCATAGGAACTATCATCAGACAAGACATCATGCCTATCACAGAAACCAGCAAAAGAAGCTATGTGCCTGAGCATGGTTGTTCCACCCTCACCATTAAACTTAAGTCTGGACAAGTCATCTAAAATTCTCATCGACACTACAAAATGTGCAGAGTCAGAAAAACATGTTGAGGTTTTGATTTGGAAATAAGTCATGAAATATGTGCAGAACTTCAAAATAGACTTCAAGGGCTCAACTTGTCATCTGGCCTTCCTTCTAGTGCCAGAAATGTTGACGGTGGTAGACCTACCAACATTCAGGGAATACCCCCGATATGAATTCCCAACTAGACCTCACATCGTTTGGAGTAGGAGTCGCAGCAGTTGGTGGTAGTGTAATGCATTAAACACGGTAGCACACAAAGGAAAGTATGATAACTTTGGGTGAGAGCAAGCATGTGACCTTGCGAAGAGTCAAGTGTGACGCATGAAGGTTCTAACACATGAAGGGGAAAATGAAGTGCACCCCTTAGAAGTCCGTAACAGTACGTAGCTTGAAAGGAACACACGAGTGGAATGAAATCACAAGCTAAAATGAACAATAGTACACAAGTTAAAGTGATGAGTTAATCCAACAACACACATTCAACAAGATTCTTACAAATGCATACAAAGTAGTTCATAATCATATGAGTAAGTTAAATAACGTACATTTCCAATACAACAAGAATAGTCCTACTATATTAATAACATATGCATGAAAGTGTGTTGGCTCTGATATTATTATTATAAGTGAAACTCCCATCCATACATACACCATTGACAACCACTAGCCCCAATAGTGGAACATTACAGTCAAGAACACATGCTCCTCCAAAGAAGTATACTAGCTCTATGCTATGGAGAAGCCAAGGCTCTTCAAAATTCTCCCAAGCCTTCCCTAAGCCTAAGCCTAGCCAAAATCTTGGCTCCCAAAAGGTTGTTCTATGAGTTATGAGGTTCTATTTGTATCAAATGGTGGGGTGACTCTTGACATTCCCCTTTGTGAATCTTTGACTTCCCTTGTGACTCATAAACTTCTTTAGTAAATGACACAATACATTACATGATGACTTTTCATATTCCAATATTGACACTTGGAATTTCCCTTACAACATATTTAAAAATAATATTACATTTTCCACATGTACCCATACAAGACAAAACAGGCTAGAGACAACCTAACAAGACACAACACTATGATTTTGGAGTTTGGGGAATGTCCAACTCAATAACCTCCACTTGATGCTTTTCGGTCACATATCAGTGCCAAGCTTGGTATTGTGTGATGGTGTGCCCAAACTGTTTGACGGTGCCTTTCTGGAAGCGAACTCTAGCCTCCATGGAACCTGGGTATATGGTCTTGGAACCTATATCCAAATCGTTTTGAAGCATGAGTAGCATGGTATTTACCTCGACAGGACCATTGATGTACTTCTGCATGTTGTGTGCATTCAATTCCAAGTCTTCTCTGGTGGTCTCTCGTCTTAGTTTCTCCAAGTTCTCATCAATCTCTAATTGGACTTGGTTCTTGGGTTTAGCATCGGCGAGGGAACCAATTGATGGAATCCTATGATTTCTCACCACGACATCCAAACTATTGTACAACTGCACATATGAGGCTTGTATGCTGCCGATGAATGAGGCAAGTTGTTCATTGTTCTGGATCAACATTCGGACCTTCACTTTCTCCAACGCTTCCTGTGGTTTCATCTTCTTTTCTAAGTCACACTGATAACCTTTTTACCACATTTTACACTTTTATTCATGGGCAATGGCAGCATGTATGTTCTTGAGAGTTTGAACAAACTCTTTGCTCCACTGATGTAGCCCATGCACATTGACAATTTCTTTATGCATGGTGAAAAATCCATCATAGATCTTCTACATGGTATCACCGAGTATTGATACTTCAACAAGTATTGTTGTCTTCATCTCCCCCAATGTGGAAACTGCATTCTGCATTGATGCTTAGAGTTGTTCTACCTCTTTCCTAGAAGCTTGCAAGTTATTTTCTAGTTGTTCATTCTTGGTCATCAGATACTAAACATTTGAGCTTGTTTCTCTTGCATAGGACAATTTGGCTTGGGAAATTGTAGTCATATGCTTCCTAGTGTCTGAAACTTTCACCCTTTCCTTGATGAATGCAGGTGATGCGTGATCATTTGGAAAGTGCTTCCTCCACGCTTGTAAAATCTTCTTCTAAAACTCATCAAATGATATATTGTACACATCCATGACCGGATCATCAACAAGGAGAATACCATCTCCTTGCTTGCTCGTGGATGGTTTTGATACTGGAGGTGGTTGAGACTGAAGGATGACCTATGGTGCTTTTGGAATTAGGTGAGTGTCTTCAAACTATGACTCTTGTTCCAACTCCATGTCTATCACTTCAATCAATTGCTCAATCTATTGACAAAGATCTCGATCCAATATTTGTTCACCCTCTTCCTTAGTTGATGGTTGTTTTGTCTTATCAACCTGTATCAGCATAGTTTTCTTTGTCATCATGCCTTGACTTCGTTCTTCTTCCTGCTTCTTGTTCTCTTCTCTTTCTCTCTGCCTCAACTTCTATTCTTCCTTCAACTTCTTTTCTGTCTCCTGCAACTTCAGTTATGCTTCCTACAACCTCTGCTTTTCTCTCTTCCTTCTCTCTACTCTCTTTATCTGGTTCTCCCTCTTTTCTTTTGCTGCCAAAGTTAGCTTCTCTAGGATAGGATCTTCCTTCATTTTCCAACTTTTCTCTCCCTCTAGATTCTCAACAACATTCCTCTTTCCCTTGTCCTACACTAGATTGCTTCCTTTTGTTGTTGTTATTGTTGCTTCTAGACTTGCTACTATCTACAGAGTAGCCTTCCAAGTTCTTGCTATATTGACCGGCTCATGGAGTTTGGAGGAATTGTGGCAGTACCTCCAGGGATCCTCCTCTGGCCAATGGAATGTCCCATGGATCCATGAAAATAAACTCTCATACAATGGTCTTTGAAAATATTGTGGGGATAATATGGATTGAAGTCCTTGGTAATGAACTCAAATTTCGTTGTCCTTAGCTTCAACATCTACATCTTTCAATCTCTTAATCTCGTATAATCTGATTCGCAAAGGAAAAGCGGCCATGACACTTTCTTCTTCCTATGCAGTCCTGCTGACAACCTTGTAGCGAGGTGGTATGAAACTTCTTGCATGACCATTTTGTTAGTGGCATACCTTGGTAGGACATGCGGAGGATTCTCTCTGTCAAACACTCTCATGAGGGTGCCACCTAATGAGGCATACCAATTTGAAATGTTTACTATCACGTCCATTGCTTCTCGGGACATGCAACGTGGATCTTCCTCAAATATAATATTTTACAACGAGATGATAAAATGGTTAGTTAGCTTTCCATCACTCCTAGATAGCTACAGTCAGAAAGAAACTTGCAATAGATGTTGACAATAGTGTGTTGTGGTGTCCATGTCTAGCTCATGCCATGGAACTGCTAATGGGCAAAAATTGTATCTAGTAAGTATGTGGACATGTAAAACCTTGTTGGCACATTCTTGGGTGGATTCGCATCCTTAGCTACATACCCTGCTTCTATTGTTTAGAGTGCAACAACACTTTGCAGTTTTGAAACCCAACTAACAGTTGTTCAACCTACAGTAAACACATACCATGTGGTGCCTATCTTGTTATCTCTATCACCTACCATATCTGCATCAACATATCCCTATAGAGCAATGTTTGAACCACCAAATCATAATTCTTGATTTGTGGTAACTCTCAAATACGTGAGAATCCACTTCACTGCCATCCAATGTTCTTTTCCTGGATTGTTAATGTACCTTCTTACAACTCCCACCACATGTGCAATATCAGGCCTTGTGTAGACCATTGCATACATTAAGCTTCCAACTATTGATGCATATGGAACTTTAGACATATAAGCCATTTCTTCCTGAGTCTTGGGACACACCTCCTTACTTAGTTTTAAATGGCTAGCCAAAGGTATACTAATTGGTTTTTCATTCTTCATATTAAATATTTCAACGCCTTTTCTATTATAAGCTATTTCTTCCTGAGCCTTGGGACACACCTCCTTAGTTTTAAATGGCTAGCCAAAGGTATACTAATTGATTTTGCATTCTTCATATTAAATATTTTCAACGCCTTTTCTATGTACTCACTCTGAGACAATGTTAATTTTCGATCTTCATCTCTCTAGTTATTTGCATACCAAGAATTTGTTTTGCAACACCCAAATCCTTCATTGCAAATGAGTTCGCCAATTTTATTTTGAGCACATTTATTTCTTGCATGTTAGAACCTGCAACAAGCATGTCATCTACATACAATAACAATATAATATAGTTTCCATCATTTTTCCTTTTGAGATAAACACAATGATCAAAGTGACATCTAGTATAACCTTGCTCAGCCATAAACCTGTCAAATTTTAGATACCACTGCCTTGGAGCCTATTTTAAGCCATACAAGCTCTTCTTCAACCTGCACACAAGTTTCTCCTTCCCTTTTACCTCATATCCTTATGGTTGTTGCGTATATATCTCTTCCTCCAAATCCCATGGAGAAAGGTTGTCTTTACATATAGCTGCTCAAGATGAAAATATTCGGTTGCTACTAGACTTAAAATAGTTTTGATTGAAGTCATTTTAACAACAGTAGAAAATATCTCATCAAATTCTATACCCTTTTTCTGTGAAAACTCCTTCACCACAAGTCTAGCTTTATACCTTTTTCTATCTCCATCTTCTTCTTTCAACCTGTAAACCCATTTATTCTACAATGTTGTTTTACCTGCAGACAACCTGACTAAGTCCCAAGTCTGGTTACATGCTAAGGAGTCCATCTCTTCTTTCATTTCTTTCTCCTACTTCTTCCTAGTTTCTACATGCACTGCTTCTTCATAACATTCCGGTTCACCATAATCAGTCAACAATACATAATATAATGAAGGAGAGTATTGTTCAAGGGGTCTACTGATCCTGGTAGATATTCTAACACCACTTTCAGGTGTTTGAGGTGCTTGTTGTTGTTGTGGTTATTGTTGTTGTTCTGGTTGTTGATCATTATGATTTTCGGGCACCGTCACTTTTTTTTGTGATGTCATCAAGAACTGTGTATTCTCTGTTTTATTTTTCTTGCATCTGATCCTTATACAAAACCTTTTCATTGAATATGACATCTCTACTCCTAATGGTTTTGTTTCTTTCATAATCATAAAAGCGATAACCAAAATCATTAACACCATATCCAATAAATTTACATTTCTTTGATTTTCCCTCAAGCTTTTTCTATTTTAATTATTAATGTGAACAAAGGCTTCACAACCAAAAGTATTTAAAAATGAGTAGCTTACCTTTTTACCTGTCCACACATCCTTTGGAATACCACCATCCAAGGAACTTGAAGGCCCTCTGTTTATTAGATAAACAATGGTATCTATAACATATGCCCAAAATTATAAAGGCAATCCTCCATGCAATCTCAAGCACCTTGAATGCTCCATGATTGTCCTATTCATCCTTTCTAACACACCATTTTCTTGTGGTGTTCCTAGCACTGTCTTCTTCTGTGAATTCCATTCTCTAAACAATACCTATCAAACTCTTTGCTGCAATATTCACCTCCATTGTCTGATCTGAGACACTTCAACCTTTTTCCTATCTCATTTTCAACCAAATATTTCCATTTCTTGAAAGTATCAAATACATCAAATTTATTTCGAATATAATAAATCCAGGCTTTTCTGGTTGCATCATTAATAAAAGCAATATAATAACGAGAGCCACCAAGAGATGATACCTCAGCAAGTCCCCATACATCTGTATGCATAAACTCTAATTTTTCATCTTCTTTTCTTTCCCAACTCTGAGGAATCTGACTCTCTTCTGTTTTCTATAAACACAATTCTCACATAATTTTAAATCAACATGCTCCAAACCTAGCAACAAATTTCTTGAGTGAAGAATCTGCATCCCTTTCTCACTCATGTGCCCAAGCCTATGATGCCACAATGTTGTATCTTCTCCTGTAGAGGTTAAAGAATTAACAGAATTAGAAATACCATTGCATAAATACAATGTATGAACCTTTTCTCCTTTTGCTATTACTAGGGTTCCTTTAGTGACCTTCCAAGTTTTATCTGTAAAATTTGTTACAAAACCTTCAACTCCCAACTACCCTATTGAAATCGGATTTTTCTTCAGATCTGGAACATGCCTTACCTCTTTCAATGGCCATTGGTTTCCAATCTATTGCTTTATGAAAATTGTACCCATTCCAATGATTTTACAGGGTTTATCATCACCCAATTGAACCTGTCCAAAAAGTCCTTGAACATAATCATGAAAATGTTTCCTATCAGATGTGGCATGGAATGAGGCCCCCGAATCTACCAACCAGGCATCAATAATATTTTCTAATGAATGAATCAAAGCATCTTGCAACACATCACCTGTCACATTCGCTTCATGATTGTTTTCTTGTTGTGTGTCTCCTTATTTTCCCTTCCAAGACTTGCAGTCTTTCTTCAGGTGTCCTTTCTTCCTGCATTTCCAGCACACTATCCCTGATCTAGACTTGGATCTACCTTTCCTTGACTTACTGTGATATCTTGGGCTCTTTCCTCTTTCCATTTTTCTTCCCCTAGTTTTTGTAGTCAAAGCATTACCTCATGTCTCACTGGAGCTTTTTTGTCACATTTCCTCACTAAGGATAGCACTGACAACATCTTCAAACTTTAAAGTACTAGATCTAGAGACAGAGCTACTAATGGCCATAACTAAACCATTCCAACTTCCTGGCAATGAGCATAGAAATAACAGAGCCCTAACTTCATCATCTAAAGTAACTCCTACAGAACTTAATTGACTGGTAACTATACTAAATTCATTTAAATGATCAGCAACAGATCCACCTTCTGACATCTTCATATTAAATAAACGCTTCATAAGAAATACCTTATTTGAGGCTGAGGGATTTTCATATATTTTGGCCAATGCCGACATTAAACCCTTTGTTTTCATTTCCTTTGAAATATTAAACACTATCCACGCCACTAGGCACAGCCGTATTGTTCCAAGTGCCTTTCTATCAAGAATATCCCATTTTATGTCTGTCATACTCGTCGACTTTTTTGTCTTTCTGCTCAATGGTAAGTGTTATGTGGAATTTTGCATCTATAGATAAACACAATTTCCCTAGGTGGGTAGCTACACCTAGAACAATAGATTTAAAGCACTTAACCTTTTTCTATAGAAGATAAATAAGACAAGGGACCTACTTGTTATCTTTTGATTCCCTTTTTCTCCTTTTTTTGGCTCCCATCGCTCCTTCTTGAACTAATCCGCTCAACAAGTACCTGCAATCATAAACAAAGGACCAAAACCAATCAAAGCAAGAGATCTATCTACTATAAGCGAAAGAATTTACACATATAATCATCATACATAAAGACAAGAATATGGGAAAAGGTGTAAACAACTTTATTAAGTAGAACGAAGAATTACAACCATGACTTCTGATCCACTTCACTCTTCCAGCTTAGGTTCCAACCAACATCGCATCAAAAGCACAACACTCTAGTAGCATAATAATACTTTCTTACAGTCTCAAATCTCACACCAACAATATCTCCTTACAAATTCTCAAAATTCAGCCCCTGATCACTTAGATGAGTGCTCAATTTATAGGAAAATGATGGTGGTTTGGTCATAAATGAGGGTATTTAATGGCCTTCCATACTTAGAGTTAGTTTCCATGGAGGAAGGGATGAGAGGGTAGGAGGTTACTCAACTCATTCCCTATCCAATTTCAAGCTCATAGGAGATTATAAGTGTGGGAATCTTCTAGATGGCTCCAGAAGATAAGAATATTCCCAAAACCCTATGATGATTTCGCTCAATATCGCCCAGTGCAGGTCAAAGTGGGCCTAAGTGCTCTGGAAAGCACCCTGACATTGGCCTACCTACACTAAAGCACACTTACCCCTGACCAAGGTTGCGTTGGTCCCTACAAGGAGGCATTTCTATAGGGCTTCGGGCCAAGAAACTCTCAGGGAAGGAGGCATTCAAAATGTTGACTTGTCTAGGGAATGTAGCAACTGAATTAGGGTTTGATGAGCCCCAATAGTATTGATCTAAATGATGGGAGTGATGTGCCCAAATGGATCTATAATAGTAGGTATAGATCTTTCTAATACAAATAATATTCCATTTTCATCTTCCACATATGGTAGTTTTGGCCGTTAAATTTTTCGACCCTAAACCTACCATCTTCTGCCATTGCTCTCACTCGAACCAAGAACCCTTCTCTCTTGCAATTTTATCAGCCAAATAGACTTTCGGCTCTGATACCAGTTGTTAGGGAATTATATATTACAGAGCAATGGAACACATAAAATATATTGCAGAAATATAAACACAGAAAATGAATGAAACAAGAGAGACACAGATATACATGGTTCACCCAATTTGGGCTACGTCCACAGAGAAACAGTCAGCCCTTCCTTTTATATTATCCAGCAAAATGAAGAGATACAATCTACAATAAATCTGTTTTAATTCACTCTTTGCTCTCACATAATCTACTCTCTCTTTCTCGCTCAGAATACATATCTACATAGACTCAATACAATTTCCTCATACATAGCGAGGGGTTGCCTTCTAGGGAAAAAAACCCTAAATTAAACATAACTTCTACCATCAAATCTTCGCCTAATGAATGACCCATATTAACTACGAAATTACATCATTTTACAAGGAAATTTTACATCTATTTTAGGTCGCCCCCCTTGGACCCTCCTGGCAGCGTACATTTTATGGGTGGCGTTGCGGCCACATTACGAACTGGGGTCCAATACAGCGATACCTCTGAATAAAGAAGATAATCAGGCTCCACACCCAACATGGCCTCCCATCATTCACCAACTGGTCTAGTAAGACTACCCACCCTTCAGGAAAGGTTTCTATGTTTTCTTGACCATATACTCTGCAAGAAAATATGATCAATAACTGGTAAGCCATCCTAAGGGACTTCATCTTATAAACATGGGTGGGTGTCTACCTAAACTTCAATGACTCTTTCTCCCATTGCTTGACAATGTCTCTAGTGTTCACATAGTTATGGGTGGCATAAAAGATAAGTCCATGCACTTCACCGACTCAGGAAAGTGATACATCTGTTGAAAGTTTTTTGCCCTGAAGGTGGAAATTTCTCTCTTGCTAGCACTGCTCAATGTCATAGTTTGTTCATTCGTATGTGAGACAATCCATCTAATGATGTCCGCACATGGGAAGGTTGAGTACCTACACACAACCTTGTATAACCCTGACTGCTAGATGCTAAGATAAGTTTTTCAGTCCTCTAAGTCTACCTTAAAGTCCTCTACAAAAGTGTCTTTGATCTGTTGCCATGTCAGTCATGTTCCCTTCTCAATGAAAAATTGAGTATCTACATATACTAGTAGATCAACTAATATCTGCTCAACTACTTCCCTAGTATTACTCTCGACAGTTACCTTTGATGCAGCTCTCTTGGATGCCATGTTAATTGTGACTACTAAAGAGATGCTCAACAATTGTTGTACCTGTGGGACAGAGAGGACACTCATGGCAAGAAAATGTCAACTAAAAGAAAAACAACTTCAAGGAAAGATCAAGTAGCAAGTTGGGCTCATGATGGGAAGAATTGTGCAGTTTTGACTAATAGAGGTGATTGAATGTCTATGGGAACTGTGCATTGCGCGGTCCTAGTAGTCAGTGTGGGAGCTTGATGAATGGAACTATGCAATATGGATTTCAGTATGGTACAAGGCCTAGGAGAGACTACACATTGCGTAGTCTCAATGACCAAGCTCAGAGACTGGCTCCTGGGACTGAGAAATGCACAGTTGGAGCCAGCCCAAGCTAGGCTCTGAGCAATTACCAAAGCCAAACCAGAGGCTTAAGTCTCCAAATTGGGTAGAGCTAGCTATGCACAGTGAGATTCGGGCAAGGGATCCCAGATCTTCCCAGGGGAACCAGATCTGAAAGATGGTGTGATGCTAAGTGCAAATCTGACTAATTTTTTATGCATGCATGTAAAACAAGTGCAACAATTGATTAAACTGAAGGAAAATGAAGCATGTGAGGAGAGTCGCCACAATGGCAACCGTTGGTGCAAAAATGAGCAAACTCATGTGACACTTGAGAAAGGTAATCTATATCTTGAAACAAAACTTCTACAATAAAAAACGAGTTAAAACGCCAACAATCGTGCAAATAAATAAGTGAAACAACACTCACACAAGATAAAAAAACAAAAAGCAATAGAAAAAGCAGCAAAAGTCAAGAAAATAAAAACTCACCCGGAAAAGCGATGATGATCACACCGAAGGCTCCTTGATCTCCTCAGAATTGATTGAGCTCCAATATCTAGTATGCAAATGAGTGTTAATAGTGTTGATTAAATAGATTTGACCAAGTTAGGGTTTATAATGTGCATGCCTAAAATCAAGGAAAAAGCGACACTTGGCAGAAGTTTCTAAAAATAATGCAAGTGCCTCCTTCAAGTTACTAAGATAAGATCCCTATTTTTCTTGGGATGTTTTTTTTCTTTTTCAGGAAAACTATCATGCATTTCCCAGAAATATTGTGCAATTCTGGGAAGGATTGCGCAAATCTGTAGCTCATGCTCTGCATAGTTTCTAAGCATAGTGAGTTATGCACAATTTTGGGTTCAGTGGTAGGCTTCTCCTCCATGAATTCACATTTCCAGAGTTCAAGGATCACTCGCAGTCAGGACTACGCAATTCCCAACAACAAGGTCAGTTGCCCTCAAGAATTGTGTAGTTTTCTATGGCAAGCGTAGAACTGTTGTGGGACCAAGTCAGGAGATCAAATTGTGGTTCAACAAATAAACTAAGTGAGAAAACACAAGACAAGATGAAAAGGATAAGCTTCAATCGAAGCACAAGTACGTGGATCAATACAAGATGAGCTATTGTGGTTTAGAAGGAAGGCTCCAAAATCGAAGCATAGGAAAATTTTTGGAGGGTGCTTGTAGCCGCTACAACAGGTCCTTATGGGGTTCTACTTAGGATATTTTGACTTCCTTAGAAATGATATTATAAAGGTGGTCGAATACTCTAGGATCATAGGAAAAACTCTACTTTTGATTCTACCCTCATATATTTGATAGCTAAGTGAGGAAATCCTTTAAATTTTGACCAATTCATGCTAATATCTCTTTGCAATAGTATATATAGCATTACCTTAATGTTGATTTCTTGGATATTAAAGGACACACTCTCAAACCATATCTATGTAGAACAATTTGGGTTTCTTAAAAGTTGAAAAATTCATGAAGCTATTAAATTCACACAAGAAGGGTTCCTTTCCATCCAAGTAAAAAATTAAAAAGAACTCATCTTAAAGATAAATCCATTGAAGGATTTTGACATGCTTACTTGGTTATTAATCATACTCCTCCCTATTCATTTGGGATTTGGCCCCTCTTTTGTAACATGGACTCTCAATTGCATTAACTTGCCTCATTTTCCATCCTCATAAACTGATCAACATATTGTTATTTCAAATGAGAAAGAGGACTTACATAGGGATGTCCTCTTTTCCCCCTCCTCTTCTTATTGATATCTAAAGGTCTTAGCAGATTATTGAAGGAAGCCATAGTTTCAGAAAGGATCAAGGGAATTTTTTTAATCCTTCTTTTACAATCAATCATCTTTTATTTATAGATGACATATTAATCTTGTATAAGGGGAATAATAGATTAGTGGAGTACTTTAATGATCTCTTGAATACATTCTATAAATCCACAAGTGTGTTTTTCAATAAAGAGAAATCCTCCCTAATCAATTGGGGACTCAGTGATTAGGAAAAGGATAACATTTCATAAATCATCTCCCTATGGTTTGGGGTAACTAACACAAGGCTCAAATACTTAGACCTCACGCTAAAATCCAATAGTTATCAAAATGACTAGTTATGGTACTAACAATACCAAAGAGGAACACCAACACCATATGCTACTTGTCAAATCTACTTTATAAGCCATACTAATATACTATACCTTTTTGGCATAGATCCATAAAGCAATGGGAAAAATAAGATAACTTTGTTTTTTATTTGTTTGGTGAGGAAGTTCAAAAAAAAGAATCGAGTCTTGCCTCTTGGAAAAAAATTTACCACTCAAAAATCCATTTATAAGCGGGACTTAAAAAACATTTATCTCTTCTCCAAAGAAATGGAAGTAAAAAAAAAGTGTAGTTTGATCCAAGGAAGAGACTTATCGACTCAAGTGCACAAAGGAAAATTATTGTTGGAAATATTGTGATTGCGGGGGGGGGCGGGGGGTGGGGTGGATCAAAACATTTCTTTACAATTGTTTGAATTATGCCAATTGATATCATTAATTAAACCATAACACAACATGTACAACAATATTTTTTATTAATATAAAAATGAAGAGGACTCCAATCCTCTTACAAACAATTAGGCTCCAACCTGTACAATAAATTCTTCAATTTCTTCAAGGCTCCAACCAAACGAGGACTCCAATCCTCACTACACATACAAGCTCCAGCTTGGTCTACTTGAGGACTCCAATGTTCAAAAAGTTGGTCCAAGATCCAACCTAATTTTTCACAAGGCTCCAACCCTGCGTGAGGACTCCAATCCTCTTGGGCTCCAACCCTTTAAATTCACTTTAGTTTGTCAAGTTGGCTTCAATGCTTCCTCAAGACTTCCAAAAGGGTACTTCTTCAACAAGTCTTGAAGGATTTCTTAAAAAATTCTATTGCTCCAACAATGCCTTACAAAGAGCTCCAAGATCTTCTTTGGAAAATGCTTCAAATGGCCTCCAAGATACTTCAAGGTTTAGTCAAATTCAGAAATTCATTGAAGGTGGCTTCAAGGTTCTTCATGTCTGCAAAGAATGAATAAGGTCTGCTTCACATCACTGTCTAGGTTTCGCAATAATGTATGGGTATGCTTCATAAGACTTCATCAAAGGTCTACTACAATGATTTGTATGTGCTTCAAATGAATGTTCAAGAGAAGTTTTAAATTTTGCTTCCAATAGGGCTTCAAATAATGCTTCAATAGTTGCTACAATTGGTCTCCAAAAATTGACTCCAAATATACTTTCAAGATTTCCTTCAACAATAGATTCAAGTGTATGGAAAGATGCTTTCAAATATGTTCCAAATGATTAGTCTACTCCAAAAGCTGCTTCTAGTCTGCTCCAAGGAATGCTTCTAGTCTGCACCATGGAATGCCCAATTACCTAACTCTTTCTCAACAAACTTATGATCACTGACCTATAAGCCCACAGGTCGAATTGTCATACAAATCACAAATTTGAATGTCAAGCCACAGTTTGAATTTTCCTTAACCCACAGGATGAGCTGTCATAGGCCTGTACTATCACATATAGGTCTATAAATGAGGGATAAAAATTTGTGCTTAAACTAAAGCCATAGGTCCAAACTTTTCTTCAAGTCATAGGTCTGAGATATTAAATAAACATTATTTTAGGGTCGAGAATTGCAGATCTATAGGCTTGAAAACGTCAGGAATGAGGTTATATTATGAATTAAATCCGAGCCAGAAAGGGGCCAAATTTAGCACCTCAAATCTAAGAACAAAGGTCCTAACTCCACAAAAAAGCATACCTTATTCAAAACTAACCACAGAGAAAAGTATGATCAAATAACAAAAACAAGTGTTCGTTTCTTTGTCTCCTTAACGACTTCTAGTTCATGAGTTTTGAACTCCACTTCTTACTTCAAATCATATATATATATATATATATATATCTTGCTTGCTTCACCAAGTTGATAGGAGAAATGGAGAACCATAGTTTCTATTTATACTTGTTTGTCCATGATTTGAAGAGACACATCCACTAGAGAGGGGTTGACATGAGCATGTAGGAGAAATGGAGAACCACAGTTTCTATTTATACTTATTTGTCCATGATTTGAAGAGACACATCCATTGGGGAGGGTTTGACATGAGCATGTAGACCGACTTGTCCAGGTTTATAAATATTATTTTCAATTAAAAATATTTAACTGTACAAGGGTTTACTCGAGCTAGTTTGTTTTGTAAGAGTACCACATCTATCTGATCTAATGATTGAATTAATAAGGAATTTGGAGCCATATATTGCAATGATAAGGTATAACAGATATTGAGGGAGTTTGAAAGGTGTCTTTCCATATTTTACATCCTTGTTATCAAAGAAATTTAGAAGGAGACAAGTATGAACAAAAAAGATCATCCTATTGAGGGTTGCGTGAGCATATTCACTACTTGTAAATTCAACTTGGAATGATAACTTGCTTACCATGTTCATCAATAGGTTCTCATTTTCAAACTGAAGTTATTCATGATCACTTTAATAAGTTTTCTCTAGATAGAATATGTACAATGTATTGGCACATACTCCTTCAAATAGACCAGGAGGACCAACTTCTATGGTCCTTGAACCTTACTGGAGGCTATGAACCATGACTACGTACATTGCACTATCCCAAGGCAATAGAGATAAATGTCCACCTTGGGTGAAGAAACTATGGAAACCCATGTGTCTAGGAAAAGTCAAACTTTTGTGGTTATTATTGCATGATATGGAATTTATGTGGTTATTGTTGCATAATATGGAACTTTCCTAGGATAAATTTCAAATTAGGAATTTTCAGGGTCTTCCTCGGATATTTAGATGGAGATTGAGTGAGTAATAGGTTTGTATTTTGTCTAGGG
This sequence comes from Pinus taeda, assembly GCA_000404065.3. NCBI lineage: Eukaryota > Viridiplantae > Streptophyta > Pinopsida > Pinales > Pinaceae > Pinus > Pinus taeda. The sequence continues at coordinate 66,229 of APFE030350399.1, forward strand.
TGGAGATACTATAGAGGAAGCATTAACGCCATGGGTGGAGATACTATAGAGGAAGCATTAAAGCCATGGCTATGTAACTAGGCAACAAGCAATTTCAAAGCCCTTCCCCTTACTATAGCATGGGTGGGGTATTTGGATAGTCGAAAATCTTTCCATTTTTTAAGACAAGGACCCCTCTTTTAAATACGTTTTCTAAAGCTTAGATATTTTATTAATGTTTTCTTAATTCCCAAAAAGTTCTATTTTAGAAATTCAAAAATATATTCTAGTAATTCAAAAATATATATATATAATCTAAAAAACATGTAAGATTTCTTTAATAAAAACTCCAAAGAAAACACCCTCATGGAGGGACATGCACCATTGTAAACATTTTACATCACCACAATTTTTATGAACATATGACTCTCAAGGTCACTCTACACAACCTTAAAACCCCTACTAAACTAAACTACATATATATAGAGATTCTATGCCTTAAAAAAAAAATATGAAAAGGGACTTTATCCTATAGAACTACATTCTTCTCCATTTATTCTAAGCAATAAAAACAATCTTCTCCATTTATTCTAAGTGTCTTTTGAATATCTTCACCCATGTTGTCCTTAATGAATATCTTGAATATATTCAAGACTACAATAATGAATGGTTGTTTAATGATTCAAGATACTTTGCTGAAAAGATATTGCCTTCTAAAAGTTTTGAACAACATATAAATTCTTTCTATTCTATATTCTAAATTTTAAGTTAATGACTATTTGTATTAATTTAATACTACATATAGATAACTAGTTTTACATATATAACTTTATTCGTTTTGCAAAAATAAAATTACTCAATTTTTTTGGAAAACAAATTATAATATAAACTTACCCACGTTTCATACTTTTCACATATATTTTTTAAATAAATATTTTAACAATTCATTATTTAAATTTATTTTTTTCAATCACAAAATTTTAAATCAAATTAAATAATAACTTATAATAATTTTAATTAAAAATAAATAATAAAAATAAATTATAAATCTCAAAATTAATAAAATATTAGATAAATTATTTCTTGACACAAATTTATTTGACAAAATCCATTATATAAAATTTCCATAAAAATAATAAAAAGTAAATTATAAATTTGAAAATTAATAAATTATATAAAATTATTTCTTGACAAATTATTTACAAAACATATTATATAAATTTCTAGTTTTTACTTGTATTAATGTTAAACCACTTTATTATTTCAAGTAAGATTGTGATTTTGTTGTTTAAAATACATTTTTGAATGTATAAATCAATTCAATAACTTGAAAATCTCATAGGACATTCAAATTTTATAGATTAATTCAATTCAAGTTATGTCTTAGTGAGATTGTGAATTTGTTGTTGTTTAAAATACATTTTTGAATGTATAAATCGATTCAACAATTTGAAAAACCCATGGGGTACTCAAATTCTATAAATTAAACAACTTCAACTCAAGTGATTTTGTTGTTGTTTAAAATACATTTTTGAATGTATAAATGGATTCAACAACTTGAAAACCCCATGGGGTACTCAAATGCTATTGATTAAACAACTTCAACTCAAGTTATCTCCCCCTACGACATTATGTAGAGTTGCTACTTAATACTTGTCTCTTGTGCAAAAAGGATCAAACAACTTCAACTCAAGTTATCTCTCCCTTCAACATTATATAGAGTTGTACTTACACAAAAAGTAATGGAGTTTTACTTATTAAATGCTTGAACAAATTCATAAATCTAATAATAAAACACAATTGAAAACAAAAATAATTAATGGATTAAATACTTTTGAGCTAATTTAAGATGAAATATAAGAAAAATAATTAATAGATTAAATAGCCTTGAGCTAATTTAGGATGAAACATTAACCTCAACAAATTCATAAATCTAATAACAAAACACATTTGAATATTTGAATATGACAAAGAAAATAACAAAAATAATTCATAAATCTAATAACAAAACACATTTGAATATGACAAAGGAAATAACAAAAATAATTAATAGATTAAATAACCTTGAGCTAATTTAAGATGAAACATTAGCCCCAACAAATTCATAAATCTAATAATACAACACATTTGAATATGACAAAGGGAAATAATAAAAATAATTAATGGATAAAATAACTTTGAGCTCATTTAGATTGAAACATTGGCCCCAACAAATTCGTAAATCTAATAATAAAACACATTTGAATACAACCAAATAACAAAAATAATTAATGGATTAACTTGAGCTAATTTTTAATGAAACATTAGCCCCAACATCATTGTTTGTTACAAAAATTAATATACAATATTGCAATATCTGTATCTTTATATTAAATAATGTATATATAAATATAAATAAAATAATATATATATTTAAAAAACTATTTATGATTAAAAAACTATTTATTTACTTTAACATTTACATTTAGTTACACCAACGGTAAATTCCTAAAAATATTTATTTTATTTTATATGTTTAAGTTATGGACTAAAATTATAAAGAAAAATATAATCTTATTTATTGTATTGTTGACTTAATTTTATTTTATATTGCGTCATAATTTAAAAACTGAACTTGTGAAATTATTATAATATAGGTAAAGGGTTTTATTAGGAAAATGATTGAACAAATCAGAAGGAAAAATATGAAAAAAATATGCAAGTGAAACCATGTAATATAATTGTTTTTTTTTCTATGGTTAGTAAAAGACCCACACTAATAATATAATTATGGATAAATCTATAACTGAGAAAAAATTCAATAAAATACTTCCTTAATTTATTTTTTAATTTAAAATATATATATATAATATATTTTAACACATAAAAATTACTCATCAAAACAAATTAAAAAATTTCAAATTTAAAGAATTTAAAAAAATATTTTTCCATATTTATAAAAATAAATTTTAATATTTATTTTACCAATTCTTAATAATTTTAAAATTACAAACTAATTAAAAACCAATACGTTACTAAAATTTACCTAAGAATAATAAACTTCCAGTTATATATAACATATGAATTTGCACATTATATTATAATAAACAATCAACCACAATTATATAACATGTAAATACAATATTATTAGGTATAATTAATACAATATTATTATTTTTTAATACACCATAATAAATTTGTAAGACTGAATTATAAAATTGTTATTAAAAACTAAAAATAATAGCAAAAAGGAATCTTGTGTTTATTGCTGTTACAGAGGAGAGACGTGTCTTGTTTTTGGTGGAGAGATCATGTCTGCCACCAAATATGCAAGGGACAATTTTCCATGACCTACACTATCAATCGTTTTCAAGAGTCAGTGAGATTGGGAAAGCCTTATTTTTAATTCTGAAATAAAGTAAATGCGCTCTGACATGTAAGTCAAATAATGTTTGAAATAAAGTAAATGCGCTCTGACATGTAAGTCAAATAATGTTTGTCTTTCTCTCCATGTTGTTATCTTTTTCCAAGTTGTTATCTCGATTCACGTGCTGTCACTCAGAGAGCGAGTGGATTTACTTTGTTATAAGGTTGGAAACAAGAAAAGTAAAATGCAGTTGTCTATAATGAGACTTTTTGAAAGTTTTTCCGGCGGATTTTTCCGGTCAAAATCCGGCAGCAATTTATTGGTATCCCAAGTTTGATAGCTAGTTTCTGCAAAATCAAAGAGTCCCAGGGGTTTTTCAAGGTGCTGAATACAAATATGAAGTTAAAAACCCATTTTAACTGCTAAAAATCAAGATTTAACCTCATTACTTCTGCATGATTCCATCACCAGAATCTCCAAAAAATCACATGATAAACAACTCCGAGTAAAATTGGCACATAGATGTGAAATTATTATTTTTTGAATATAGAAATCGCCATCAAATATTCTAAAGAATACGCGTGAAGAACAAAACTAATTTTCTCATTACTAGAGCTGCAAAAGTCTTGCAAGCCACCAATAAACTCGGCTTTGACAAATCTCTTACACAGAGACGGCTATAGGTTGAATGGAAGTAAAATAATGGTAGTAGTGCGGACGTCGCATCGTGCAACGACAATGAGCATAACAAAACAAAAATAATTAATGGTAACAGTGCGGACGTCGCATCGTGCAAGGACCATGAGCATAACAAAACAAAAATAATTTAACAACTTCAAACTTTCAGCCATTTGAATGGGGCTCCTCAGCAAACACGATTGGCCTTCTGCGCAACAAATTTCTTCCATGCCTTTACCGCCTTGTGGGAGTTGACGATTTCGTTGAACACAGCAGAGGACTTAAACTGGGTGACATCTATACCTAGGTCTTTGACTTCTTTGAGCTCTGGATGGCCATCTACCAGAGACGCAACCACTTCCCTCGCTATCTTTGAAGGAAGCGCGTCAAGTTCATGCAACACCTTCTCGATGTCATGAACCAGTCGTTCTGCCAGGCTCCGGTTGAAATCTTCGCGAACCACCACACGCAGAAGCCTCACCTCTTGTGCGTCGGGAGCCATGGTGTACGCGGGCACGATCCAACCAAACCTTCTCAGGTGGTCAGAAATCTCATACTCATCGTGCCTGCTACTGTCCTTTAGCGAAAACGCCACCAGAGGGACCCCGATCTCCTTCGATAGAATGTTGAACCGCCCGGTCCTCACCAAACCATCTGACAGAGCCTTGGCGTTAACCGCGCAGTTTCCCATGATATTCCGGTAGCCCTGTTCAATCAATTCAAAACCCGTCACACACTGTACATTGAAAGGGATTACAGCTGAAATAAAAGTTTGAGACGTCTCAACACACCTCGAACCCTAGACGTATGAGCTGGTAATATTGCGCAATTATTTGGCTGGCACCTGCAGGGTTTCATGGTCAAGGGCTTTAATTCAAAGATGCTTTCCCCAAATAAAACCTGGAATATTAATCAAGGTCTTCCTGGTAATAAAAACTAATTATACCTTTGGAGAAATTGAGGGTGAAGGTAGGCTGATCGGCGCCCAAATAATTGATGTGAAAGATGAGCTCCTCAGGGAGATCTTGCTTTGCTCTCCAGATAACCCATCCGATTCCGGCATAGACGAGACCATACTTGTGCCCGCTGACGTTGATGCTCTTCACCAACGGAAGCCGGAAATCCCATTCCAACTCAGGGTACAGGAACGGTGCAATAAATCCGCCGCTCGCGGCGTCCACATGGATGGGCGTGTCCCACCTGTAACCCCACACGCAATCAATGGAAACAATCAGAAATTCTTTTAGCCCACAATACGCAATAACTACTTTACTGTTTAAACTTTAAATCAATGAAGTCTATGTCAAACAGGACTGAATGCAGACGATAGTGCTGCAATGAAAAACCCAAATTGGCACATGGAAATAGTCAACCCCAGGCCGATAGTGAGTACCCTAGATTACCAGGGTTTAGATGGATCTATACTCTTTAAGTTTATCTAGATAAAATTCTTTATCAAAACCATCAGAGATTATAAGGATATTGAAAAATCTGAAGAGATTTGAAGACGCACCCTGTTTCCTTGTTTTTCTGGATGAGGAGATCGTTCACCAGCTTGACATCTTCGAACTCTCCATTGTAAGTGGAACCCAAGATGGCTGCCACACAAATAGTGTTCTCGTCCACCATTTCAACAGCCTTAACAGGATCCATGATATAGTAATCCTTCTTCAGTTTAACTTCCTTCAGCTCTACTTCAAAATAACGAGCAAATTTCTCCCAGCACACCTGCAATAGTTGCGCACAGTCCTATGTAAATAAAATTGTCAAA
>APFE030350409.1:1925-15286 GCA_000404065.3 Pinus taeda
TCCTCGCTGCACAATCGGCGCAACGAAGGGGGGGCTCCGCCCCCCTCTAACCCCCCGGTTCACTACGTAGGTTAGTCGTGGAAAGAATATAACACAACCCAAAATCCATTTCCATTCCCTTTGGTGGCATGCCTAGAAAAACACTAGGCATGCCCCATCTTTCATCTTCTAATTTACAACAAACCAATAGTAGTAGCCTTGTAGAAAATTTAATTAACACTCACATGCAACAGGCCAAAGGGGAAGGTGTTTTGTTTGAAAATAATGGTGATGTTGGAGGATCATCTAATTATGGAAATAATGCATCTAATCATCTTTTTCTAATAACATAAGAAACTTCTTGTGCCCCAAAATTTTAAGTGCCACCTTCACTCCTAGTTACGACACAACCACATTCTAATTCTATGGATCACTATAGTAACACTCCAAGTGTCATTTACTTATTTGATGATGGCTAGAGCTATTGTAAAATATTTTTTGTTGGTTACTTTTGCAGCTAATGCTAGAAAGCCTCCAAAGATTTTATGTAAATATACATTTTTTGTGATTGCTTGCTAGAAAATCCTATTTGTTAGATTAAGAAAGTGGATAGGGATGTTGGAATTCCAAATTGCTAACAAGTTCTATGTGATGTAGCTACCAAAATTCTATATTCAGGTTTTGTAGTTATTGGTAAAGTGTTGTTATAAACACATTGTCACTAGGAAATCAAATCATTTCAGTTTTTGTGGATTAATCAAACGAGGCACCTCAACTTTGATGTTGATGTTGGGAACATGAGCGGATGTAACACTAACAGGTTGTTAAGAAAAATTATCCCTAGCCAACAGGGCTTGGTATTGAATGCGCAGTCCTAAAGGCCTTACAAACAACAAAGACTACAAAGTTGTTGAAGGAATGACATTTTAAAGTTCTATAAGTTGAAAACATATTTTCCCTACATATTGAGACTCCGGGTAGTACTAGATCTTATATTTAATGTAGAATTAGGGAGCATAATTACAAGGAACACTTAATTAGGAACTCTTGCATATGGAAGGAAATAAGGCTTACTGTGTAAGAATGGGGATTGAATAATTGTACTCAAAAGAAGGAATAGATGAAGGAAAGTTTAGAATTGATATTTTTTTGTGGATACTAAAGAAAGGCCTGCCAAAACCTCCTCACTTACATGGAATAAAACATCATTAAGCTCACTTTTTTTTGCAAGTGATGAAACACTAATTGGTTTAGCTATAGAGTCATCTAGAAGAGCCCTTGAAATGGCGAAAGTCAAGCCAGAGGATGTTGACTTGGTTTTGATGTGTACGTCTACTCCAGATGATCTTTTTGGTGGTGCTCCCTAAGTAAGTATCATATGATATTTATTTGATCTATAGCTAAATAATTATCGTTAACTTTTCTATGACACTTTAATGTATTTGTACTCCATATTTTTTTATTTTCCGATGTTTCTTCTTGGTTCAAATTGTTTGAGTTAATGTTTTGCATAATATGGGAGCTACTTGGACTAGAGATATTATGCTATATTGTTAGCATTTTTATGGGAATTTATTAGTTATAGAATCTATATCATGATGGTATCATATTTTATTGATGTTATAGCAGTTAACATGGAGTTTAGATGCATTTCATTAAGTGGCAAGCAATTACCTTTTATCATGTATTGATTGGATTGGTGAGCAATTGTGTTTGTCTAGGATAATCTCAATTCAAAAGTGTTGGATTTTCAAATTATACAATTCACAATTTTGTTGATATAAAAACTCCTCGTATTGCTGTGTTTTTTTGTTTTAAGATGATGTTTATAGTCAACTTTGGGCTTTGTTGTGACAATTTTTGTGTATAATTTGATATAAGGGTATGTGTTTAAAGTTTAAACTCATTACCTTTGTTTCATTGATTAAAATAGAAGAATCTGCCTAACCTAAAAATGAACTGTAGTGACATTGAAGTTAAATGTGAAGTTTTGCATGCATTTATTCGTTAACTTGTTAATGTTAGTTTTTGTTGTAGGGAATCGCTTTGATGTTGGGTTTTTTGTTATAATTACCATTTCAATGGCTAAAAATGTGTCTTGAATTCATGTAAGTGTTTCCTTGGGGTGTGTTGAGAATCCTTCGAAATAGGCACATGGGGGAGTATGTAAATGCAGATTTGATCAAGCTTATTCTTAAACGAATAGAAAGGGATATGGTGAGAAACTAGAGGCCAATCACTTTACTTAATGTTTTGTACAATGTCAAGGTTTGAGAAAGTTTGATCTATCATCATGTTCAAGGTTTTTTCTCAATGTCTATTCTACCCTTATGTGCTACGATGTTGGTCACTTCAGTAACACTGTTATTTAGTATTGCCATAGTCTTCAAGACACCCCTTTATTCACTGTTGATATGGACATGTGGATGCTACTTACAAAAATTTATGAATTGCAATGTTCTCATGCCGAGATGGTCTTTAAAATTATCAATAGTCAATGGTGGTTATGACTTATCAAATTATCAGTTATAATACATGGATGGCTAATAGTAACATGCATTATAATTTTCTTTTTTGGTTTTGGTTATAAACTTGTAGTTTTACTCTTGTCATTCCTGAATGGTTTTGATTATTGACTCTTTTTTCTTAATTGTCTCTCATTATATATATTAAAAAATATTTTTGTACTTGCCATTTTCCTACTATATTTGGTTCCTGACTTTTAAAAAATTTGGCAAATCTGTGTCCATATCCCTATCTGCATCCTGCTAAACTTAGATTGTAATTTATATTTTCATCATGTCACCATCTAGCCATGCATTCCCAAGCAAGTTCCTCCATTTTTTATCAATGGTGGGCTAAGAACTAAGGGCGTTGTTGCCTGTTGGATACAAAGATTGAGTCAACTCTTTGCCTGTTAGGATTGTTTTCTTTGTGCCATAATCACCCTCATGTTTTGGATGGATTGGGATTCTAAAGGTATCCCTAGCAGGATGAGTAGTGGAGTCTTCAAAACTATGGTTTTCATTATCATGTTCACTTCCATTTCTTCCTATTTCTTCTTGCATATATTTTGCCTCATGTTATAGCTTTCAATAACAGTTTGCATGTCAGATTATAATTTGGCTGAGTTTGTAGATAAAATATTGAATTTTCCCTAGTATATTTTTTAGGTGTTGTTTTGACTCTCAGTCAATGTATAACCATCACCCCACCAATTTCCATGGGACAATATTTGCATACCATTTCATCCCCAACTATTTGGCAATGGTTCCATGTAGGATCCTTTATATGTTTGGGAGCCATGGCATTGTTTCTACCACATAAATAATTTGCAAATAAATCCTTACATTTAATTTCTAGATTTTTTTAACAAACTCTCTTAAGAGAAATAGGGTTGAAGAATATTTGTAAATACCTTTACAAGTTCCAAGTCTTCACTCTGAATCAGTTCCAGGAGAAACCCTAAATCAATTGTAGGAACAAATTGAATCAACAACTAGAATTGGCAAAATAGTAGCTCCAAAAGCTAGTGTTGCAAACATTGTGATTATCATGGTCCTGGTATTATTGCAATGTCACAAATTTTACCCCACAACGATATTATTACCGATAAACTGTGCAGTTTTTTCATTCTAGAAAATAGCATGAGAATATTGTAAATATCTCAATATTATCATGAGATGCATGAAATTATTTTCCATACTCATCAATGAAGGGGCATAAAGTCAATTATTTGTGTCTTTGAATAATTTTGTATTTTTAAAATTTGCCTATATTTTGTGATATTTTCCTGATGTTGTCAATATTTTCTTTTCTCGATTCATGGTGACATTTTTGCTGACATGATGTTTACAAAATTACCAAAATCACAAGAAGCACCCCAATCAAATCTTCAAATCTATACTCCAAGTCTTAATCCAAATCAGGTTTAGTAATAGATCCAAGAAACTCCCCAATCAAATCTGAGTGCTCCAAATCATCAGATGAAACTCTATGAATCAGACTGAGAAGCATTATGAATCAGCACAAGAATATTGTTGAATCAAACTCTTTGCTACTCAAATTATAAATGACAAGGTTGTGAAGAAAATATAGGGGGAATGATTAAATAGATGAGAAATGAGGTTTATGGCAGTTTTAGGATTTTTTCTAGGTTTATTTTTTCCTTTTTATGGGGTTGGGGCAGTAATGGTACAAAATTGGTCAAATTGTCTAGTTTGAATGGCTTTTTCCTGAACTGGAAGTTTTGGGAAAATTTTATCAATTTTAGTTTCATGGGTGCGTTCTGACTGGAAATGATCAAAGAAGTAGTTTGGATTGTCCATTTACTTCTAGTTTGGATTGTCCATTTTCAAATTTCAGCAACACTGAGCTGAACATGGATCTAAATATGTTAACTACAAGTTGATGATAAAATGGTTGACATTATTCTTTGCTATTCTTGCGCCCTCCTACCCACCCCCCACGCCCCCCCAACAAAAAAAATTAAAAAGAAAAAGACAATATTATACCCACTGTTTTGGTTTTTTGGGGAGTAAGGAAATGTCCCTTTGTGTGATGGATTTCATTGGGGATGAAGGGACTTGCTAGCCATATCCGAGACATTCCTGGAAAATTTCAGGGATGTTCTTGTATATAATATCTCTTATATAGGGTAGGTTTTGTATATAATTGCTCTTATCAAAATTATTTTGCTCCATGCAGAGGAATTTGTACATGTTGTGAAAATTTATGACTTAAAGCATATGATTGTTATCCTAGTTTAGTCTGTTGCTTCTCACAAATAGTTTGTATTTCCTTGTGAAAATCCTTCTGCTTTCTGAATGAACTTGTGCCTCCTGTTTGAAAATCTATAAGTCAAATATGATCATTCTATCATATTTTAGTATGTTATTCCTTGCAATTAGTTTATAGTGCCTTGTCATAATATACGCAAAGCATCCTTATTTTCCACATGCTAAGGATCCCTATTTTCCTTATTTTATTAGCTTGCTTCTTAGTGATTGAAGAGACTTTTTTATAACAACATCATTGTCAATATCCTCTATCCTTTTGGAGCATACTTGTATTTACCAATTAGCCACCTATTCATGAATTTGTTTGAGTTGAGTCTCACATCAGTTCAAAATCCGATAAAAAAATATTAAAGAAATAACCTATAAGACGCATAGAAAAAAAGCTTGTAATTGTTTTTTCATTCCTTAAGGAGACTTTGTTGTTCCATTTTTTAAAGTTGAGTTTTTTTCTTAGACATTGAAACCCTCATAGCTGAGAGTTGTCACTTGCCAACATATCCAAAGAGGTTTTCAATATCTTTGCAGATCAAATAGGGCATGTCTATATCACGATATATAAAATTCTATAAAATTTATAGAATTTTATATATGGTGATCTAGACAAGCCATATTTGATCTGCAAAGGTATTGAAAACCTCTTTGCATATTGCATAAAGAAAAAAAATTACAAATTGTTGAAACAATTGATACTAGATGGAGGTTAGAACACAGGCAAACTAGAAGCAGACCAAGACGAGAAAGTGAGCATGTTTTTCATACGACTAACTAGACTAACTGACACAAAATATGAAATATCACAGTTAAGAAGACTCTATTTTAATCATTCAGTGGAATTTGATGGTTCTCTAACCCACATGTCCCATGGTCAGTAAATCACACTTCAGTAAATAGTTAGGTTTAATGTTTTGAATTTCAACAATTGAGCTTCCTTCAATGTTGTGGGCCGTATGACTGAGGCTACATTTGTTACCTATGCAAGGTAGCAACCAATTTCAAATATATTTACACAAACTTAATCAAATAACTTCACTGTAAGAGTTTCTCATTAGGATACATTTTGCAATCACTTGCATGATTTGGTGTCTTCAAAACTTGTTCTTGTGTGCATGTGCGTATTATGTTTTTGAAAAATTGCCAGTTCTCTGTTAGTAGTATTTGCTTCTCACATATGTAATGAAATGGTACCACAAAGTATTCCATATATATCGATAATTATGTTGGTATATGAACATATTTTTGCAACTACATTCCTATTGGTTTTGAATGAAAATTGCATGTAGTATCCACCACAAAGTGGATTGCCTTGTGATATCCAAATGAACATAAATTGATATTAATGATTGTGCATGTGTTGATTTTATGGAAATATATAATTGTTCTAGTTTTTAAATGGGATCCAACCAAGGGTCTATAAAATATTTTGTTTTCAATTCTCAAGAGTTCCATTTTTTTTGGATTTCATGTTATTGTTAGGATTAAGTTTTTGCAAGCTAACAACCTATGTCTTTAGGACATAATGCTTTTTCCCCTTAACCATATTAAATTATTATTTTTTGTGTCAATTTGTATAATTTTAACAAATGCAATTTACTACATGTAGATTTTATATATTTTTCTGTAAAGTTTTGCATTATTTATTCATACTCATGATTATATATTAGAAAAAAATGCAATTTTGATATTAGGTGCAAAGTGAGGTGGGTTGTATAAAAGCCTTGGCTTTCGACATTACAACTTCTTGTAATGGCTTTGTGTTGGGTCTTGTAACAACTACATGTTTCCTAAAAGGCGAGCTGTTGTTTCTATTCTGATTGCTGATAAATCCATTTTTTTTGTATAATTCATTTACTTATGGTTAGTATTCTTGGAATAATGACAGGTGGTGGATTTAAAAATGTTCTGGTTATTGGAGCAGATGCTCTTTCTAGATATGTTGATTGGACAAATCGAAGCTCCTGCGTTCTTTTTGGGGATGGAGATGGTGTTGTGTTGTTACATGTAGACATCCTTTTTTAGCCTTGCAAATTAAATTACCTTTACAAAAGTCTCACTTCTTTGACTACAATAACTCCCATATTTATTAATCCCTTTCTATTGTTAAACATGATTTTATACCTTTCTATTTATATGTAAACTAAAAACTTCTTAAGTATTTGACATATCCTTTCAAGTGTTGGTATTTTTACCTTGTTGTCGCTATAATCTTACACACTGGAATACATAATTAGATGTTATATTGATTAGCTCATTGTGGTTGTCAAAATAAATGTTAGGGCTGAAACATCAACCATTATGAAATAATGGCTACTTGGATAGCCTGCACAACTTGCATGATGACAAACTTATAGTTTTCAAAGCTCTTTTCTAAATATATTTTCTTGAGAAATTTGTCTTTTTACTTTAGGTATTGTAGATTGCTATTGTGTGATATATGCTATGATGTAATTGCCTGGATAAATAGATAGAAGCGTTGTACAACATAGTCTTTGTTAAATATAAAGAAACAGTATTTCCAAATACAAAGTTTATTAATTAAAAACATCTTTTAGACTTCTTTGCTAGGTTATGATTGTATTTCGGTAGGGGATTTTGTGTATGCTGATATTGTGTTGTCTCTTTGGTTTCTATTAGGTAACAATGGTTAATAAGGAATGTGTTATTGAGTGGCAGGAACACATCTTATTCTACTATCAACAGGAAACTCCATGGTTTTCAGTCATGGCAACAAAACTGCAGATGTCAGTGGGATATCCAAAGTCCGTGTTGGACAAATTTAATACTAGTGATGATTTTGATTCCTTTTTAGATAAATAATATCATGAGTCAAATTCAAATAAACAAAAGAAACTCAAGAATGAAGGTGAAGCTATTCCTTTATGTCCAAGTCAATTTCTTTTATTTGTTGGTCGTTGTCATGTTTTGAGTGCGGACTTGTGAAATTTCAAATTGCGTGTTGGTTTATGTAAAGGGGACATATACATATACATATACATATACATATACATATACATATACATATTATCATATGTCATTCATGGTTTCTGGAGATCCATGTTATATTTGCGCAAAAGTTTAGTTATCATTCATATATCTAAACACCAAACAACAAAAACATTGAGATTTTTCTTTCACTCAACCTATAACATATTGCATATGTCTTCATCAATGTTCTTATTCTATATGCTATCCACTTATGACATTTCCTTTGCAATATTTGGTGAATTTTCTAGTTATAGGTCATTTATAGATTATAAATGTCTTCAATGTTTCACTTCTAATTGAGTATTCAACTGAAAATATTGATTTTATTATACATAACTATTTTTCTCTCCACCCACTTTTCATAACTTCCATAACCATTAGGTAGGGACCTATAGCTTTGATTGTTTAGTAAAATATTTCCAAGACTTTAATTTATTGAAAGTTTTATAATTTACAATTTATGAAGTTTCAAGGTCTAATTTTTAAAAGTCTAATTCTTTAAAGGGTTCTAGCTCAATGGAAGAGCACCTACTTCACAAGCAGGAGGTTGGTAGTTCGATTCCATTGTGCCCTGACATCCATATGAAATGACGACGAACAATTTTGGTGATGAAGGCTCTTTTGACCATCACCAATGAGTTTTGGTGAAATTTTTCGACCCTCACCAAAATATGAAATGATGACGGTCAACGAACGCCACCATATATAAGCATCAATAGTGACGACCCTCAAAATTCCGTAACCATAAATTGTTGTTATTGATATGAAATGGTGATGGTCGTTGTCCATCATTATAGTTATTATTTGTGATGGACCTTGAATGTCACCAAAACACCTATACTTCTGGCAATGCGGCTTTTGGTGACAGTCGACGAACATCACCATATATATGCACTAATAGTGACGACCATGAAATATCCATCACAATAAATCGTTGTTGTTCATATGAAATAGTGATAGTCACTATCCGTCATTATAATCAATATTCGTGTCGGACCTTGAATGTCACCATAACAACTATACTTTTGGCGACGTTAAGTTTTTTGGTGACGGAGGATATGGTCCATTACCATTGCTCATATGAAATGGTGATGTTCACTATTTTTTGGCTTATTGGGGCCTGACCGAGGTTCAGAGTTAATTTAGCCAAACAAATCCCAGTAATACTGGCCCTTTCGGAAACAATCCGCGGAGCGCGCACTGAGGTCTCACCCGAAGTAGTATGGGAGGGTGCTAGAACCAGGTTTTTGCACCCTGGAGATTTCTGATGAGTTCAAGTGGTCCGCGGTTCGACCCTGCGTGCAAGTTGCTTTACACATTTTCCCTTACCTTGCAGCCTGATATACTGCCTTCGTGCAGCCCTACAGAGGGGTTGAACATTGCGCTCGACGTTATTACCCAAGACCTCAATGATATTCCAATGTTAATTAATTAACTTTTCCTACTTGAGTGCTTTAAGTATACTTAACAATATAAACCATTCATCTAGGTGTGCACAATAAATAAACAATATATTTGCAAATTATATCAATTATTCATTAACCCAAGAATAGAAACACAGAATTATGATAAAACTTCTCTTTATTAATTCTTTCCTTGGTTACAGACTTGACTCCACGCTACGCACTTAGCTGCAGGGGTCTGCGCACTCATTTGCGGACTATTATGCCTCTGCACACTCAGCTGCAGACCCTTCTCCTGCTTTATGACCCAAAGCCACACTTCACTTAGTTACTTAGACTCTTTTCTATCTATCATTATTTTTCCTTTTTTACACTTAGAGCCTCGCTCTATTTATACAATCCCATGGTCCACGGACCATGGGTAGGCTGACATTACATTACAAAACTAGGGCGGACAACCCTGTGACTCTATCATACTTTTGCGCTCTGCGCCCACAATTCATGGAGTTTTACAAAAAAATTCAGTCAAAACTTGGGCTTTGAGCCCCAAAACATGGCTTGGGGGGATTCCATGCCCAACATGCCCAAAACACAAACATCGTGACTCACCCTCAAGTCACTCTATCAGCGCGACGATCTTTGCAGGGAGTCCCTTTAACTTTTCTCGAACTGTGCGGAGGTCAGCAATGCATTGAGCTGCTGCTTGCTGGATCTACTGCATATGCTGTTCCAAGACCTTTGTGTTTGGGGTTCTTCTCTACATCAATGTGTGCATCCCCTGTATGTTCGCGAGCTTGCCTTCGATGTCTATCGTGATGGTGAAGTCCTTGTCGATCCAAGGCTGGATGTGCTTTTAGGACTACTTCCTTATGCCGTGCCACATACACCTGCTCCTTCAATGCTTTAGCCTGCTGCATCATCGCAAGCCTCTGCATGAGGACCACTATCTGCACAGTTCCTCGAACACTGTCATACTACTGTTGGAGTTCTTACACCTTTGTCTTTAAGCACTAGATGTTGGGGTCCTCCTGCAGGGTTTTGAGGAGCTCAAGTGATTCTTCCAACATGCTGGTGCAGTTTCGCAATGCACCTTATATTTCCTTCAATCCCGCTATGATAGCGCTAGCGCGTTATTCTGTAATTTCCGGGGAAGTGGATTGCTACACTTGTAACTGCAACTCGGTGATCTAAATATTCAGCTCTAGCTGAACCTTTGTTGCTTCTTCCCTGGCGTCGCGGACTCCTGTTGCTAGCCTGTGGATATGCACCTCCACTGGTAGATCTTCTGGGATGGCCAGCTCTGGGACACTTCAGCAAGCATCGCCTATCACTTGCACCAGCTGTTGATTTTGCAACACCAATTTGTTGCAATGCAAGCTGAGTTGTTCCATGTTTATCTTCTACTCATTGAGGACTTGGAGCGCACGACTCTCCCTAGCGCGCAAATGTACCCTTATCCCATCTTGTAATAGATATAATGTATCGCATGGAAGGGCAGCGAGATTAACACCGAGATCTTTCATCATGCTAACCGAAAACCTGTCGGCCTCATTTGATGTTACTATAGCCCCTTCCGGCAACACTATTGTGTTCTTCATCCATGCGTGCAACATCTTCTCTGCTGTTGTGGATCCGATTGCAAGGTTGGTTGAAAGGGTACCAACCTAAGGGGGGCACGCCTGTAAGTCCTAAAACTGTGCTCTAAGAGCCCCTAACACAGTCTAGTGCTCCTGCATAAAATGTTGAAGAGTCTCATTTGTGACATCGTGCATCGTCTCGCCGATGTCATGTAGATCACCCTCGGTTAGGGCGATCGGGTCAATGGACAATTTCAAGGCCTTGACCTTCTTCCTTGATCTTGCTTGCTCTGCTGGGTGTTGGTGCTTCAACTGTGTGGATGTGGTCTGTGGGTTTGCACCTACTTCTTCTGTTTCTACTTCCTTTGCTGCTTGCCCTTGCAAAGGCGTTGCTTGGCCCTTGCTTGCCTTCGCGGCTGCTTCCTATGCTGCTACTGCTATTGCGGTCTTTTCTTACTTGGATGCTTTCTGTGCTGCTTCCTGCGTTGCCCATACTTCTTCTGTTGCTGTTTCCTTCTGTCATTTTTCTTCCAACTATGCGATGCAAAACTTGGCATCGTCTTTCTTCTTTTGTGCTGCTGACCTCTCGAGTTCTGCAATGTTTGGGGCGTGCCATTTCAGAGGCCATGCCTCCAAGACATTGAAAATGGTGTCGTCAGTGGCTACAAAAGGTAGTTTCACCCACTGCTTCATCGGATATTTGTGCGCCCTGATATAGATGTTGTGCATGTCTACCTTGAATTCTGCGAAACTCTGCAAACTGTTGTAAACCATGGGTGACAACCGTGGCTTATGGTTGATCCACATTCGGATGTTCATCTCCATGAGCACCTAGAAGATCTTGCTATCATGTATCTTTGTAGCATCCTTCGTGGCCCAGAGCAAAGCGTACTTCACGGCCTCAGGTAAATCTTTGTCAATTATGGGGCATTGGCTGTCCTCTGGCAATTCCCCAGCTACGAGCACTATGGACAAAACAACCATGCATGGTGGAAGGTTTTACCCTACTCCTGGGATTCACGATAATTCTTTAAGAATTCTGTGCAAAGGAATTCAGACCAATTAAACTAGAGCCCCTTTGCGCACCGCTCGACCAGTGCAACCACTAGCGTAGGTACCTTGTCTGCGCTGCATTTGAGCATAACTTTTCCTGCGAGGATTTGGGTTTCCACGTGTACCACTTTTTCCTTGATGTTGGAGATGGCCGTAACCCCTCTTCTTCTTTTCCAGCTTGTACTTCATCTTCATGGCCTCCGCAAGGCCCAAATCACTGCCCTTTCCTTCCGATATGGTCGCGGGGTCATTTCCTTTGTATGGAAGCTGGGAAACACGATGAATCAGTTCTACTGTGATGGGGATGGGATCCTCCAGCCATAAATACCGATAATGCACTAGGTAGAGTAGCTGCCCGATGACAAAAATGGTTATGGAAGGGCAGTGGAAATGCGGCACCCAAAGTAGGTTCAACAGCTTGACCTTTTCCACACTGTGCAACCACTTCCGCGGCTCTAATGTTGTCACCACCCCCACGGTGTTTTTCTTCATGAGGTTTTCGGTCTCCAGGTGAGGGAACTTCTCACGGTCAGTGAGGTCCCAATCTTCAAATTTCATGGCCGACACATGGCCAAGGGCTGTTCCTTCAAACATAATGCCATCTAGGAGGAGTGGGGTCTGGAGCGAACTCTTGGTCTCGTCCAGGTCCTTGGGCAGTTTGGCCTTCCCTTTTCACTGGGGGACATAGGTAGGTAGTTTTGTCACAGAGTGCCTAGGTTGGGTATCCACCTTGTCGAGTTGTGTTATATTATTTCCACAACTAGCCCACGTAGTTAACCGTGGGGTTAAAGGGGGGGTAGAGCCCCCCTTCGTTGCGCTGATTGTGTAGCACGGGAGGGATCACAGGAGGTTTGAGGTGTACCCGTAACCCCACTTTATGGGGTCTAGGGAAACGCCCCGGAAAATTTTGGTTTTGGACCCTATGTTCAGTTGGGTAGACCCACCTATGGTTTTGTGCATGATTTTCACACATGTTTTTTGGACGCAATGGTTTTTGGTCCATGGTTTTGGACACGATGGTTTTCAGCCCATGGTATTGGATGCTTCGGCATGTATAAATATGTGTTTTAACATTGAAAGGAACATAATGAAAAATCAAGTTGGTAGTCCCGGTTTTGGGATCTAGGGGAAATCTCTATGTATATGTGTTTTATGTGTTATGCTCTCGCATTTTTATTTTATGTGTTTTTGAATTTGTATGCAGGTAATTTCTGTACGTGGTTAAAACCTACATTTGGTATCAGAGCTATTTTGGCTTCAAGGGGACGCCTTTGTTGCTGAGGGGTTTCACTCGGGCCTGTGTTATACCCTGTTCAGTGGGAGATATGTGAGATCGATTCTGGTGGTGATAGAAGATGGCGAGCAGTGGAAAGATAGAGGTCGAGAAATTTAATGGTCAGATTTTGAGTTGTGGAAACTCAAGATGGAGGATCTGTTGGTGGATAAAGATCAGTGGATCGCGGTAGATCCGGGTATTAAACCAACGGGAGTGTTCGATGAAGAATGGAAGAAGTTGGATCAAAAGGCAAAGAGCACAATACGATTGTGTCTCATATTCAGTATTGCTG
>APFE030350409.1:17596-37972 GCA_000404065.3 Pinus taeda
GGGGATTTGGAAGAGGAAATCCACATGAAGCAACTTGAAGGCTTTGCGGTGAAGGGTAAGAAAGAACTAGTATGCAAGTTAAAGAAGTCTCTGTATGGGTTAAAACAGTCACCAAGGATGTGGTATCAGAAATTTGATACATTTATACGGGGACTTGGCTTCACCAGAAGAAAATCAGATCACTGTGTGTATTTTAAATTAATTGGTGACCGTGTTATTTAGCTGGTCTTGTATGTGGATGATATGTTGCTGGTTGGAAATGACAAAGAAATTATCCAGGATTGAAGACCCAATTGTCCTCCAAATTCGACATGAAAGATCTCGGTGCTGCAAACTATATTTTGGGCATGGAAATTAAAAGAGATCGGGCAAAGAGGAAGCTCTGGTTAAACCAGAGGAAGTACGTCGAGACAATACTGAAGAGGTTTAATATGCAGGATAGTAAACCGGTGAAGGTTCCTATTCCTATAGGTCTGAGGTTATCTGCTGAACAGTGTCCCAAGACACAAGAAGAGGAAGAGGACATGTCCCGTGCTCCATATGCAAGTGCATTCGGTAGCTTGATGTATGCCATGGTCTGTACTAGACCAGACATTGCACATGCAGTGGGAGTATTGAGCAGGTTTATGTCAAAACCAGGGAAGGAGCATTGGACAACAGTGAAGCAGGTTTTCAGGTATTTGCGTGGCACTAGTGATTATGGTTTGTGCTACCAAGGGAGACCATGATTGGACAAAGTGTTGGATATTTATGGCTTTGTTGATGCAGACTGGGCTGGAGATTTGGATTAGAGAAGATCTACAAGTGGGTATCTGTTTAACCTATTTGGAGGTGCAGTCAGTTGGAGGAGTAAGAAACAATCTATAGTGGCACTATCAACTGCAGAGGCAGAATACATGGCAGCCACTAATGCAAGCAAGGAATCAGTTTGGTTGTAGAGATTGTGTTCAAGTATGGGGTTAGTACAGGGAGCTATAAGGATAGGCTGTGACAGCCAAAGTGCAATTTTCTTGGCAAAGAAACTTGCGTATCATTCAAAGACAAAGCACATTGATGTTTAGTATCACTTTGTGAGGAATATGATAGAAGACAAAAAGGTCTTGCTGGTAAAGGTGGACACTTTGAAGAATACTGCAGATGCATTGACAAAATTTGTGAGATCTGAGAAGTTCTCTTGGTGTAGAGAGACAAAGGGCATTTTAGGGCTGGAAAAATGACTAAGCTCTCTTGTGCCCCCCTGTGGAAAGAAAACAACAAGTGGGAGAATGTTTGGTTGTGTTATATTATTTCCACGACTAGCCCACGTAGTTAACCACGGGTTTAGAGGCGGGGCGAAACCCCCCTTTTTTGCGTCGATTGTGTAGCAGGGGGGATCATAAGGGGTTTGAGGTGTGCTTGTAACCCCACTTTATGGTGCTCGGGGCAGCGCCCCAGAAAAATTTGGTTTTGGACCCTATGTTAGGTTGGGCAGACCCACCTATGGTTTTGTGCATGATTTTCGCACATGTTTTTTGGACGCGATGGTTTTCGGTCCATGGTTTTGGACGCGATGGTTTTCGGTCCATGTATTGGATGCTTTGACATGTATAAATATGTATTGTAACATTGAAAGGAACATAATGAACAATCAAGTTGGTAGTCCCGGTTTTGGGATCCAGGGGAAATCTCTGTGTATATGTGTTTTATGTGTTACGCTCTTGCATTTTTATTTTATCTGTTTTAGAATTCATAGGCAGGTAATTTCTGTACGGGGTTAAAACCTACACACCTCCATACCTTCATCTTCTTCTTCTACGATGGTAAGATTCTGCAAAACTTCTTCTTCTTCATTTGTGTCTATAGTGACGGCTTTCCCTTTCTCCTCCATCGACAATTTGCTATGTAATGGGTTCTGTGGGGACATACGTATGGGAGCCATTGCTTGTTTATCCTTCTTAGGTCTCAGCTTGCGCAGTGATTTCAGGCTCTCTGCCATAATCTTGACACCTTATGGAACATCCTCCACAGTTAGGGCTTGCACGGCCTCCCCGACAGTCACCTCTTCTATCCCCATGCCATCCTTAGTGTCTGTCATTGTAGCTGTGCAACAATCTATCACTCGCAAATTCAGGATCTTAATCAATGCTCGGCTCGCAATACTTAGGGCTCTGCTCAATCGCTTAATTCGCAAATGACCAAGTGTTGTTTGGTGGGCAGACTTTTGTATTTTATAGTGCTTTTTGAATTCGAATTCGACCATTACCCCCAATTCTGGTTCATTAATGCTTTCTTGGCGGCAGATCTTCCCAAATCTTGCCCATAAATCATGTCTTAAATGCCTACCACCCACTCCATTTGGCCTCAAGTTGAGCATCCCATCATGAATAGTGACTTCAACAATCGCTTTCTGGTCAAACCACGCGGTAGCGTAGCCCCCCGTGCACAGTTGCAAACCTTGTGATTCGTTGCTTCTTCCCGCATCTCCAATATCGCGTTGTTCCCAGGCAGAATAGTTTATAGTCCCACGCTCCCTTCCAACTGCCTGGAGTGCTAAGGCTGTCCTTCCTCCGTCCCAGTTCTTGGAGAATCCCCACCTTGTATTGTTACGGTTGGCATCATGCACTTCACCTTTTGCAATGTCCTACCTTGGTCACTATGCTTAGCAATATGTGGTCCGAGCCAAGGCATCAGACTAATCAAATCACGACGATAGTTCTCAAACTTGTCAACATGATCGTACGCACCTTGCCTTACCATCCTAGTTTTTTCGGTGAGAAAATCTTCCTTGATCTCAGCCTCCAACTTCTTGACTTCCGCATCCATCAAATCTCTTTTCTTCCTTAACTGTGCCCTTTCTTCCTCAAGTTCATGGAGTCTAAGTTTTCCCTATTGGATTTCTTCCTCAAGTTCCATGCGTTCTATTTCTTGCGGCTGTGTGATTCCTTCTTTTCGGGCTTCCCGAACCATCGTATCTATGGGTGCTGCTATGCGTGGACTAGACTTTGCATGCTCCATAAGGATTATAACATCTGCTTTATACTTTAGCTTCGGAAGTGCCCGCGCGGTCATGGTTTTGCACATGGTCATATAAGCCCATAGAACCGCTGGTATGCATAGGTCCCAATCAGTGCGTTTCACATGGTGGGCCGCGTTCAGTACTTCGTATACTTTGCCAAAGGCTTCCACGCGGATAATATTCAACGTGTTTGGTATTATGATACTTCTTGGTCATTGTTCATGCCATCATCTTGGCTGCTCCTGCTTGTTGGTCGTGTTTCCTATCGTGAGGACGGTGTGCGTTCGTGCAGGTTGCGCACCATACGCTTGTATCCATCTGGAGAGGTGGGTGCGCAACCTGTTTCATCCATCATACCCAACCTTCATCTACATCTGAGTCTTTCCAAATCACATGAGAATCATCCTTCTGCATTCACGTCAGTCCTCAAAACTTCTTTGATGCATACCCCACCATCTTGCGGGCGTAGGGCGTAGTACCCATTTCTGAGCATTCAAACGCTGCTGTTCCAGTACTTCTCTTTCAAATTTGTTCAGGAAATCATCAACCTCTGTCAATCCATCATAGATAGGTAGATCTCTTACCTTTATTGTCATGCAGCATAGCGACCTTGTCATCATGTTGTAGTTGAGCGTGGTTACCTCGTGTAACCGGTTCTGCCATCGTTCTATCTCCTCGTCCGAATCTAAGGTGTAGGAGCTTTCGCACTCCCACGAAATCTTGCCATCCTTTTTTGGATTCACCCAGTCCTGCTCCTGTGTGGTTATCTTGTAAATATAGCCTAGATCATCATCTCTCTCAAATCCATGCACCGGCTCTGTGTAGCGCGATCCTTTTGTAGGGTATAAAGGTACCGCTACGTGCAATGACTTTTTCTCAAAAATTATCTTGCGCTTATTTAGATCTATCACTCCATTCATGTCAGTGGCCCAATCTATTCGTAGTAGCACAGGATAGGGATTGTTGTCATCAACAATCTCTATCACTTCGAAATATGCAAGCGCGCTTGCACCTTATATATCTACCGTTATTCCCTGCAATATTCCCATAGGTAGGATGTTTTGCTGGTTCACCATTTTCAATTCAATAGGATACCATTGCAACGCGGGCCTACCCATGCGATCCCATGTCTGCTTTGGCAAGACGTTCGCGTCCGATCCTAGATCCAAAATTACTTGATCCACTTCATATTCCCTGATCTGTGCAGTCAATCTCATCTCTCTTCCTATTCACATTGTGTGCTTCCCGAGCTTCTGGACTATGTGCGGTTCTCCTGGCGCGGTCCCAGCACATCTAGTGATGAGTTTTTACAGCCCCTTCACAGCCTTGCTGTCATGCAACAGCTTCATGCATGTGTCCAAAAAGGTAGTGAGCATTGATGGGTTCATTTTTGGTTCCAGTTTGTCTTTACTACCTGAAGTGGAGGCCTCCGTAAAGCTCTTCTTAGCTTCCTTGAATGTATCCATAGTGGGCTCCAAATCAAATTCTAGTTCCTTTGTTGGAGTCTTGCGAAATCAGGCACTCTCTTCAGGGTGCTTGCCTTTGTCATCTTCCATCGTAATGATGCTTTAGAGCACGAAATTTACATTTAGGTCTTCCTCTCGCGGCGTATACCTCATCATTTGCAGGTTTCAAGTCGGGGAATGTTGGAGTGTTCCTTTATCATGCAACCTCACTATCAGCATGGGACAGTCCTCTGTCTCATGATCAAACTGGGTACAATATAAGCATGATGCTCTCGTCGGATTTGTACAATTACGGGAAAATGCCCTAGTCCTCCACAATTGTAACAAATCAGCTGGCTGCGACCTCTTCTTGGTCCCATTCCACCTTGACCTTGTTCGCGCCCCTGAAACGCAGTGCGCGCCATCCCCGCTTTTGGATCGAGAGCTTATGTTTTGGTCTGAACTCTATAGGTAGGAGTCTGATCCATGATCAGTTCATAACTTCTATAGGTATGTTCATCGTGGCCTACTGACATGTAGAAATTATAGAACAACTCTTGGGAAGTTTGTGTATACTTCTCTAATAGGTGGTAGTTATCTGTAGCATGCTTCCCTCCTATCTGACAAATCGTGCACCATAATGCCAGTGCCGTGCTCTGTCCTGTTTGTGCCTCTGGTCTTAATGGCATTGGTCCTCATGCTGCCAGGTAGTTCGTGAATACTAGACAATGGTCCTTGTCATGTCCTTGGCCTTTTCACTTTACACACCATACCTCCTTGCGCACTTCTGGGAAAACTGTCCTGTCTTGTTTCAAACTCTGCATCTCAAGACACAAGTTTTTCAACTGAGCGTCGATCTATTGAACTCCCAGGTTAGGATCTTCTATCAGGGTCTCGTGCAGTCTCATTGTGATCTCCAAGGCCTCGGCCTGAGTGGATAACTTCTGTTGTGACAATGTGTTCCTTAGATGCGACGTTAACAACACTACAAACCATGCGTGGTGTTTCCCATTTGTCAAAGTCATGTTGGCTTCACGAATCATACCCTTCAGTCTCTTACCCAACTCCCATGGGGTCTCACCTGGAAGCATCGCGATTTCCTTAAATCCAATAATCGACTGTGTCTCTGATTTTGGCCTGCTAAATTCCCTGTTCAGCGCAACTTGTATATCTGTGATCCTTGCGTTTGGATTGTCATTGGAATTCTTAATATACCACATCAGTGCACGATTGTGCAAAGCACTGACTAGCATTGCTTTCTTTATATTGTCATCCATGACTCCCTGCGCTTCCCATACAACCTTTACCATGAACCAAAACTGGTCCGAATCTTCATTCCCTACTCTTTTGATCACTGACAATTTTGTCACGCTTTCCATATTGAATTGTGGTGTTGGGGGAGGTGGTGTGAGCGAAGACGGGGGTGAAGACGATGAGATTGGTGGTGGTGTAGGTGGAAGTGGTATGCGCGGAATTCACTGTCTTATCAAACTGATCACACTTCTTGGTGAAACCTTCGCGAGCTCTTCCTCGCTTTCTTGTGGAGGTGAAATCAAGGGGCTATTTTCTAGTTCTGTGCTACCTTCGTTTTTGTAGATCCTCCCACTTCGCATAGCCCCAAACATCAAGTTATTTGGACAACCCTCTTTTCACATAGTATCATCTTAATCTAAGTGTTCAAAGATTTAATGTACTTACCTCGCAATGCTTTGAGGAAGTATCATTCTGCCTCACTATAGCTGACTGAAGTATCTACTGCGAACTCGATGATAAATCCTCCTATAAGTCGATTGAGCCAATGATCCACAATGCGCACGATATTATCTTCCGATGCTTCCAGTCTGCACACCAACTCTGGAGTCCACACAATAGGTTTGTCAAGCCCGCACCTTCCTTGACTGTCTGCTAGCTTCACGATCCACTCATACAACTCAGAGGGGAAGGATGGAAAGAAAACTTCATGGATTTCAGTATATAAGTAGCAATCTAACCACTCTTCCTTCGATACTCGTGGATTCCTGTTTTTTTGCACTGCATACTCTTGAATCTTCCTGTCCAACCACTCTTCAATTCCTTTCTTTGTCAAATTCCAATGGTACGACAAAAGACATCTCTTATGCAGATCCCGGTCCCAGCAATAGAACCATTTGTTGGCTTATTGGGGCCTGACCTAGGTTCGGAGTTAGCTTAGCCAAACAAATCCCAATACTACTGGCCCTTTTGGCAATAGTCCACGGAGCGTGGACCGAGGTCTCACCTGAAGTAGTATGGGAGGATGCTAGAACCAGGTTTTTTCACCCTAGAGATGTCTGATGAGTTCAAGTGGTCCGCGGTTCGACCCTGCACGCAAGTCGCTTCGCGCACTTTCCCTTACCTCGCAGCCTGATATACTGCCTTCGCACAACCTTACCAGGGGGCGGAACGTCGCGCTCTGCATTATTACCCAAGACCTCAACTGTATTCCAATGTTAGTTAATTAAATTTGCGTACTTGAGTGCTTTAAGTATACTTAACAATAAACCATTCATACAGGTGCATGCAGTAAATAAATAGTATATTTGCAAATTATATCAATCATTCATTAACCCAAGAATAGAAACACAGAATTGTGATAAAACTTCTCTTTATTAATTCCTTCCTCGGTTACAGACTTGAATCCACCCTACGCACTCAGCTGCGGACTACTAGGCCTCTGCGCACTCAGCTGTAGAGCCTTCTCCTACTCTACGACCCAGAGACACACTTCACTTAGTTACTTAGACTCTTTTCTCTCTATCATTATTTTTCCTCTTTTACACTTAGAGCCTCACTCCATTTATACAATCCCATGGTCCGCAGACCATGGGTAGGCCGACATTACATTAAAAAACTAGGGCGGACAACCCTGTGACTCTATCATACTTTCACGCCCTGCACCCGCAATTCACGGAACTTTACAACAAAATTCGATCAAAACATGGGCTTTGAGCCCTAAAACATGCGTTGGGGGGATTCAATGACCAACACTATTCGTCATTATAAATCATTATTGGTGACGGAATTTGAATGTCACTACAACACCTATACTTTTGGCAATGCCACTTTTGGTGACGTTCAGTTTTTGGTGACGGAGGCTATGGTCCGTCACCATTGCTCATAAGAAATGGTGACAGTCGCTATCCGTCATTATAAATCATTATTGGTGATGGAATTTGAATGTCACTACAACACCTATACTTTTGGTGACACCACCTTTGGTGACATTCAGTTTTTGGTGATGAAGGTTCTTTTGACCGTCACCAATGAGCTTATGGTGACATTTTTCGCCCCTCACCAATGTCCTTTTTTCTTGTAGTGACATCGGGAAGGGGCTGGATAGATTTCTGGTACATAAATATCTAATCGAAAGGTTCGACTATCTGATGTCTTCTATTTATAGGACATATATATCAAACCATACTCCTATTATACTTAGTTGGAAAATGGAAAGTGTCCGCAAAGGGATTCCATTCAAATTCAATAAAGCATGGCTGCTTGATTCAAAATATAATGATATAGTACACTCCTTTTGGTCTATTATGGTCGGTTATAGAGAAGATCCGTCAATGGGAACCCTGGTTACAAAACTAGACAAGATCAAATCCAATACGAAGACATGGGAAAGGAATAAGAAATAAGATATGATAAAGGATCTCTAGGAAATTACATGGAGTATTAATGATTTTTGAAAGTACATGGAGGATAAAATACCATCTCAGCAGGACCTAGATTGTTGTTGTCAGTTCCAACATTTCCTCACACTCTGTGAGGTTGGTTGTATTACTACCTGGCGATACATCTATAATGCTCTCTGGTGCTATGGAGGAGGTAGTATTGGGTGGCCATGCCTCTGCTGCTGGTGGTATTGCAACCTATGTTGGTGTTGCATCCGAAACCTTTGCTCATACTGTACATAATCCCATTCGCCATTTACAATTGCTTATTTTCTCCTGTTTCCATCTGATTCATCCTCCCCCTTGTTCGCTGGCTGGTGCAGAATCGAAGTCAAAGTTGGAAGGTGGAAGAATTTTTCCGTTTCAGTTTAAGTTTTCCAGTGACGGTATTTGACATGCCTGGGTTGGGTTCCCCATTGAGTATGATTGGCATCAACATGGAGTAATTTGGGGATATCTTCTTTGGATACTATTTTTCTTTTTTACTATTTTTGGATCTCCTCTCTGTTCTTTTGTGGGTGTGTGTCACTAGGAAACATTTACTACTAGATCTTGGATTGGGATTTTGGGGAATGTCGAGATATTGAAATGCTTAATACATACCTACTCTAATAGTACACACCATCATTCCTCTGACCCTTCTTATTCTCATCTTCATATTTCACTAGGGATGACTATTGTGATGGTATTGATTGTAGAAGGTATCTTCCTTGTTTCCTTTGAATAATAATTTAATATGCCCTACCACACATCTTTTGTGGGTGGCAATCTTGATCTTGTAGACTGATTGGATATCTATTGGGTTGAGGTTTTTAGTTGGATGGTTGGTTAATCATGTCACTGAACTGCCAACTCAAACCTTTCATGGAAGATAGCAGGGGCCCTGTTGAGTCTGACGTGGATGCCCACAAGGCATACATACAAGCCACCATTGCAGCCGAATGAGCTAAATTTTCGGCCATGCAAGGGGATACACTGCATGTAATAATGCCTCACATCAACAATACACATGTTTTGGATTTTGAAATTCCTCATTGTGTTGATTCCAAACATAGGAAGGGGTGATGGCAAGATCGTAGAGCCATCCATTCTAGCCCTAAGACAAAACTCCTCAGATTTCGCCATGATGTTCTCTGGGACAGGGTAACTAACTTATTGAAAAGAGCCTAAGTTGGTTGGCATGTGCATAATCGTAGAACTTTCATAACGAGATATGCATAATTAAGAAAAACAGGTTTGGACGCCTCTTCTTGGTTATGCGATGAAAATTAACATCTCGATGAACGCATAGTTCAACATTCACTTCCTGCACTTGGAGGATGCTGAGAAGATTTTGAAGATCCCTTGGGTTCGAGGGAAAATATTTCTGCAACTTCACAAATGGTACATCAATTTTAACCCATTACTGGTCACACCCAAGAATGGAATTGTTTGGGTTAAACTACCAGGGCTTCCTCTTGAATTTTGGACAAAGAGGGAACTAACATAAATTGGAAATTCCAATGTTCGATTCATTTATATGTATCCCAAGGTGGTTGGAGCACCAAAAAAAGGGTCATCTAGATTTTAGGTTAAATGTGTTTCTTGGGTGTCCTTTTAGAGAATCTCGACCTGGATTGGGGACCCCTTCAAATTCAAAAACGACTAGATTATTGGGGCATACCCCTTTGATGTATCCTGTGCCATCAGACAAGACATTTGAGGAAGCACCGCCCTTTTAGGAGGTAGGTTGGACTACACTCAACCAAACTTTCTCCGCAACAAGATGTTTCCCTCTAGCGTCCACCTTTGGTTTTCTCGCGACTCAGAAAAGGTATTGTACACTCTAGCTACATCCCCTCTCAGTATGATAAAGCATCTTCCTCCTTGGAGACCTCTTTGCCCAAGGTTTTAGAATCTATTCTAGTTCATGACATCTGCCCTCGATGACCCTCTTCATGCCGATTTATCTACCAACCCATTTGCTTTCCCTCTTTCATTGATGGCCAAGACTCTGTCGAATATCCCCTCTCAAATCCCCTCCACTGGATCTCCTGAGGACTCCATCAATTTCCCTCCCAATAATTCCATCCCCATTTCCCCTTCCATGGCTCCACTTGAACGGACCATCTCTCCATCTTATCATGGTCCCGTGGAATGCACCTCTACTTCCTCCCGCAACTCCATTAGGAATGACATAGAATTTCTCCTCCTCAATCCTGTGATGGACCTCAATGCCTTAACCATACATAAGGAAACACTCCCAAACCTTCCCCTCATATTAGTCCTCAATCAGCCATTAACATCACTATGAGAAACAATCCATAGAAAAGACAACCAACATTTTTGAGGGCATCCTGGGCCTCTTTCCGACCTTTTTTCTGACTCTGTTGACCTTAGGGATGTTCCTATTATAACATCTTCTAATTCTTGGGCACTTAGAGCATTGCTGCCCACCTCTGAGACTCCATGTGAACATTTTGTCCATGAACATTAGGGGTTTGGGGAATCACTCCAAACAGCTGGGTATTAAAACATTATCCTGGATACTCGTCCTTCGATTGTTCTTATTCAAGAATCTCTTATAGATTCTCCTCGGGCCATTGCATATTTCATACAAATATGCCACCTATGGTACATTGTTGCAATAGGATCAATTAGTACTTTTGGTGGACTCATCACATTATGGGATCTTGGATGTGCACATTTCCATGCTTTCAGTTCATTCGCATGAATATTACTTTCAGGTCGTATTAGAGGCATCCCCGACAACATTCATATTCTCAATATGTATGCTCCATGTCGAGAACATTCTGATTTCTGAGAAAGAATCAAACATGGAAATATTCTGAAGATTAATGGGTTCATTTTGGTTGGAGATCTGAATCCCACACTCATGGTGCTTGAACCCTAGGGGTTACATTGTAGAGCTGATCCTATGGATGTTTGACTATACAATCTCTTTGTTGATTGCCACCTGCTGGACATCTGCCCCTAGCCTCTAGCACCTACATGGAACAACACGTAGGCTGGTGAGGAACACATCAGGAAGATGCTGGATAGATTTCCTGTACATGAAGATCTGATTGAAAGGCTTGGTTATCTGGTGTCATCTATTTACAAGACATATATATCAGACCATACTCCTATTATACTTAGGTGGAAAATTGAAAGTTTCTGCAAAGGGATTCCATTCAATAAAGCATGGTTGCTTGATTTAGAATATAATGATTTGGTATACTCTTTTTGGTCTGATATGGCTCGTTATAGAGAAGATTTAGCAATGGGAACCTTGGTTACAAAGCTAGACAAGATCAAATTAAGTACCAAGATGTGGGAAAGGAATAAGAAACAACAAATGTTAAAGCATATCAAGGAAATTACACAAAGTATTAATGATTTTGGAAAATACATGGAGGATAAAATACCATCTCAGTAGGACTAGGACCAGGACCAACTATCCCACTTGGACCCCCACAACTGTCTCTTTCAATTTTTCAGTTTCTGTAATTGTAGCACAGTTTACTATTTTTAGTATTTTTTTGGGTCCCAAACTTCCGGAGCCATTTTGAGGCCCTAAACGACGTTTTTTGGGAAATATGGGAGTGACATGGGTCCATGGACCGATGTTTCTCTTCCTAAAGTTATAATTATCAAATAGATCTTTCTAATGAGCTATTGTACGCGTCAAACGAAGATCAGGTGCAAATTTATGACCCCAAGATGTTGATGTACCAATTTACCCAAAACGTGGCCCATAGTTTGGCGTTTCATCTTCTAGGGTTAGGTTTTTGGATGTTTAGGGTTTTCCATTATTTCTCAAAAATAAACAGGCCTTCGATCCTCATTTTAACACAGTTCAGAGGCATGTAGCCATCACATATCTTCTCAGAGATAAGCTACCATCGCCCAAGCCGGTTTATTTCCATTTTTTATTTATAAGCATATTTCAGTATTTTACAGTAATAGAATGAAGTATTATTTCCGATGCATATTTGTATTTATGGTTATCTCTATAATTTTTTGTGTTCCCGTTTAAATCTAGATTAGTGTTATCAGAGCGGTCTGTTCTTTCTTTGTTTTTCTTTGCATGTCCCCAACGAGGTCGGGATATAATGAGTTAGGGCTTGAACTAGTCGAACCTTTGCAAGACCAGCCTCACAAATCCTGATGGCCTCCCATAACTGATGAAAAGAAATATGAGAGGGTAGGATATCCTATCAAAATCTTGCTCGAATAAGCCCTTGAGCGACAAAGGAATGCGATGATGGACAACTTTTCCCAGATCCTTCAGCGGCTACCCAGAGGCGACGCATCGGCTTTCAACAGATACTCTGGAAACACCACACCCTTTAAGGTACAAGTTAATTTTGAAATCCCCATATTTGAGGGTCAGATAGACGCACATGCCGTAGATAAATGGTTAAATTTTCCAGATGGGTATTTTTCTATTTATGAATTTTCTAGTCAGGAAAATATTATTTTCGCTCTTCTCAAAGCAATGTCCCACGTCAAGGACTAGTGGGAAACCTACTGCGAGCAGAAGGATGAAAGTACGGGCTCACTATTTTCAGCCACACCCACTTGGAATTCCTTCCGGGATGCCATCAAGGAGTAGTACTACCCTGTCAAAAGCTATGAGGACAAATACATAAAGTGGACCATGCTGCGACAGGGAAGGGACCAAGATGTGTCGGAGTTCACAAACATTTTTCATACCCTTCGCACACAGTTGGGTATCAAGGACTTTGAGCTACATTTGGTACTCAAATACTGTAGCTGCCTACATAGGTACATCTAGGAAGATGGAGTTCTTGAACATCTCTTTGCTCGGCACGACATACCGATACACTGTCAAGGTTGAGCAAAAGTTGAAACAGAAGAAGCGAGACTTTGGATCTGTGAATCCGAAGCAAGGGAAAGGCTTCCCCAAACCACATACCCAAGGACAAAGCCAAGACAGAGCAACCCAAGACAACCCATCGAAGCTACAAGAAAAGAAAAACACCACGAAATCAAAGAAGGACACAGGAAAGTGGTGTGAGTTCCATAAGAGCCCCACTCACAACACAAGTGAGTGTCAGACCAAGCAATCGCTGGTGGCCGAGTTGAAGGCTTCAGAATCAGATGCATGTTTTGACCTTGAGTGAGAACCTAACAAGGGTAATGGCAAAGGGAAGCAGATCATTGATGTGGAGCCTAGTGCCACTGTTGCCACTACCAAGGTCCAGAAGAATGAGCCCGAAGATCCAGAGGAGGAGGAGCGTCTTTTCCACTCATAGATGTGTGTGAAGGGTTCGCTGCTGCAATTCATTGTTGACAGTGGGAGCCAAAAGAACCTCATTTCAGTAGAGGTCGTGAAGCGGTTGGGGCTACCGACTACACCGCACCCACAACCGTACAATATCGAGTGGCTTCACCAAGGACAAGATCTCCGAGTTCGCCAGTAGTGTCGCCTTCCCTACAACATCAAACCCTTCATAGACGAGGTATTGTGTGATCTTGCACCTCTGGATGTTTGTGATGTATTATTAGGCCAACCATACTTGTGGAGGTGACATGCTATGTATGAATCAAGGCCTCACGCTGTCATTATTTCTTTGTGTAATTCATTATACAGGATACCGGAGGTAGCCCCACCTACCACCACCTCTTTGATCACTGCTAAGAAATGCAACAAGCTCATCTCCCACACTAGGAAATTCATTTTCTGTCTGGTTTGCTCCCAAAGTAAGAGGAAGATCATTGCCACATCCATGACCCCCGCGGAGGGTTCCTCCACGTAGTAGCAACAGTAGAGGGATACTATCATGAAATAACACAGGAACAACTTCTCCTCACCCACAAGGGTACCACACAAGATTCAAGTGGGCGACAAAGTTTGGTTGCATCGGCAGAAAGAACGCCTTACCAGACATCAGAAGCTGAGAGCACTTCGACATGGTCCTTACACCATTAACAAGGTTGTGGGAAAAAATGCTTTAGAGCACAACATTCCCTCATTCCTTCGACTACACCAAGTGTTCAATGTGTACCACCCTCGACCATGCTTCCCACCATTACTGGACACATCCAAGATTGCAAAACAACTCACCAGGGACCAAGTTCAGCAGATGGAGGAACTCAGCGCAATGAGTACCATTGCTTCCTAAGGGGGGAGTAATGATCCAAGTGGATGTTGGTGGCCACCCACCTATCCCACTGGAACCCCCACAACTGTCTCTTTTAGTTTTTCAATTTCCATAATTGTAGCTCAATTTACTATATTTAGCAGTTTTTCGGATCTTGAACTTCCATAATTGTTTTGAGGCCCTAAACGACGTTTTTTGGGAAATCTGGGAGCAACATGGGTCCATGAATCGATGTTTCTCTTCCCAAAGTTATAGTTCTTGGATAGATCTTTGTAACAAGCTATTGTACATGTCAAACGAAGATCAAGGGCCAAAGTTACGACCACGGGAAGTTGATGTACCAATTTACCCAAAATGGGGCCCACAATTTGGCGTTTCATCTTCTAGGGTTAGATTTTTGGATGTTTAGGGTTTTCCATTGTTTCCCAACAATAAATAGACTTTCGAGCCTCATTGTAACACAATTCAGAGGCATGTAGCCGCCACATCTCTTCTAAGAGATAAGCTACCATCGCCCTAGCTGGTTTATTTCCATTTTCTATTTATAAGCATATTTCAGTATTTTACAATAATGAAGTGAAGTATTATTTCTGTTGCATCTCTGTATTTATGATTATCTTTGTAATTTGTTGTGTTCCTATTTAAATCTAGATTAAAGAAGCAATAGATGATAAAGGATATCAAGGAAATTACACAAAATATTAATGATTTTGGCAAGTACATGGAGGATAAAATACCATCTTCGCAGGACCAGGACCAAGACCAACTAAAATTGTTGGAAGAGAGAAAAAATGAGATCATCAAAATTCAGGACATTAGTTGGAGACTCAAGAGTAGAGAAACTTGGTTGCATGACGAGGATGTAAACACAAAGTTGTTCCATAGGTATGCCTCTCATCGCAAAATTCTAACACCATATGGTAGATTGAGACTTCGAAGGGGTACATAAAAAATAAAACCATAGATATACAAGTTAAAGCTGTCAATTTTTTTGAGCATTTTTATAAAGCCAGGGAGAATGTCAACTTTAATGATCAGCTCTAGGCACTTAACCAGTGTCCAAACATGTTTGACAATGCTGCAAATGACGAATTATATTTCCCAGTCACTTTAGATGAAGTAAAATAGACTCTTGGGTCCTTTGCAAAAGAGAAAAGCCCATGCCCAGATGGATGGTCCGCGAAATTCTTCTTTCACTTCTTTGAGTTGATGGGAGAAAGTCTTATGATGATTGTGGAAGAAGCTAGAATCAATGGGAAGATAAATGGGGCCATCAATTTGACATTCTTAGCCCTCATTCCAAAGACATCCTTCCCGAAGAACTTTTGGGATTACAACTCTATTTCCTTGTGCAATATTGTATACAAGCTCATTCTAAAGTCATTGCCAGGCACCTAAAGAAGGCGCTATCCATTCACATATCCAAAGAACATTTTAGATTTCTTTCTAATAGACAAATACATGACACGATTGCTATGGCCCAAGAGTCCATTCACACTATTCATACTTGTAAGAAGGAGGCAAGGGTAATGAAAATTGATCTACACATGGCATTCGATTGTGTTAACTGGTCCTTTATTCAGCTCATACTATACAACATTGGATTTCAAACAAACAACATGGAGTGGATCATGGCATGCATCACCTCAGCCTATTTTTTTGTGCTCATCAATGACCTTCCCACAAACTTCTTCAAGGCAGGTCATGGTCTCAGATAGGGATGCTCTCTTTCCCCTCTTGTATTTTTGCTTTTCATGCATGGAATCAATCTCAAAATCAAAGAGGCTCAAGCCTATGGTTGTCTTTATGGACTGAATATTACTAATTATGTCAATATTACGTATTTGTTCTTCGTGGATGACATTTTCACTTTTGGTATTATCTCTATAGAAAAATGGACTGGTCTCCATTACATTTTTACAAGGTATGGTGTAGCATTGGGACTTATAACAAACAATAGAAAATCTACTCTATATTGTTATGTTGGAGACAGCGCAGATACAGACTATATTGCAGGCATATTTGGAGTATCGTCCGCTCCACTAAAAGATAGCATATCCTACCTGGGATATAAAGTAAAACCCTGCAGATATAGTTCAATGGAATGGCTTTGGCTGGTGGATAAATATAAATGAAAGCTCTCCAACTTGACACATAGATACCTCACACTAGGAGGTAGGTACATGCCGATACAGGCAACACTACAACAAATTTATGTCTTCTGGGATCACGTCTTTATGATTCCACAATCCATTTTCAAAAATATTATTTCAATTATGACCAATTTCCTCTACAATGAAGTCGTGGCTCCGAGAAGGATACATCTCTGCAAATGGTTGGATTTAACCATCCCAAAGAATTTTGGCGGGTGGGGACTCCTGGACATTCACTCCTTTGGACAATCGCTTCTCATTAAATCATTTTGGAGAACTGTCAATGGACATGACATCTAGTAGGACATTGTACAAACTAAATACATGAGACACTCAAGCATAAAAGGATTATTCAGGAACAATACTTCCTACAAGAAATTTGGATCCATCATCTGGCAGAGTCGCTTGAAGATACTCCTCTGGTGGCACATGAGAATGGAATGGGGGTTTAGGGATGGCTGAAAAATTATTATGGGCTCAGATATCATAAAAGGCATGAACCAAGAGCATAATTTATAGGGACATATTATAGACATCATTAACAAAAATGGATACTTCTTCCTCGTCAAATCCCTAAGGCAGTATCAAAACTGTCGTCCTATATGGAAATATGCATCTGAGATGGGTCTATTTGGACAACATGCAAACAAATGGCATGATTACACCATGACGCTCAGCCAGTCCGGTCCTTTTTACAATTCCGATGGTGACCACATTACTTGGGGTGGGAAAATGCATAACCAAATGCCTATTGTTGCTAAAACATACAAATTTTATGTTTCTCAAAGATATTATCCTCGGCAGACCTCTTAGTTGTATAAGGTACGAAAACTTAAAATCCCCATCAAATTACTTTTGTTTCCCTGACTTGTTTGGAGAAATAAGGTATTGACCTAGGACAGTTTGCTCAAAAGATGATTTCATTGTTGGGTGTGGAGCCTGATTATATTCTGTATTCAAAGGCTTCAGCTGGATGTATACCCCAGGAAGACTGTACACCCCTCCATGCGAGGGGGCTAATCCCACCTCGCTGAGGGGTCCAGGGGCCAACGCCCCCAAAGCTAAAAATAGATGTAAAATTGCCTTGTAAAAGGCTAGTAATTTCTAGTCAATCTGGGCCATTCATTAGGCGGATGATCTGACGGTAGAAGTTATGTTTAATTTAGGGTTTTTTGCCCTAGAATACAACCTCTCACTATATATGAGAGAATTTTATTGCGTCTATGTAGATTTGTATTCTGAGTGAGGAAGAGAGAGGAGATTGAGAGCAAAGAGGGAGTTACAACGGATATGCTGTAGGTTGTATCTCTTGAGTTTGCTAGCTAATATAATAAAAGGACTGGTTGTTTCTCCGTGGACATAGCCCAAACTAGGTGAACCACGTATATCTGTGTCTCTCTTGTTTTATGCGTTTTCTGTGTTTATATTTCTGTAATATTTTATGAGTTCCATTTCTCCGTAATATATAATTTTCTAACATTCATGGTCATGGAATATGCTCCTTTTATAGAGACTGCTCTGAATCAACATAACACATATTTTTCTCTTGTCACTCTACTGCTCATGTATGGAAGAGCATTGCACACTTCATGGATTTATCAGTGGTCTTAAACAGAAATCTGAAACAAATGATGTCCCAATGGTTTGAATGCAACAATCATGGAAAAATGATGCCCATATTCATCATTTGGGAGATCTGGAATGCAAAGAACCATTACATCTTTGAAGGGAAGTGATCCAAATAGAAAATGGCATCAACCCATGGTATTCATCCACTCATGTTATTCATCCACCCATGGTACTGTAAGTGAGATCCACCTATGGTATTGTAAGTGACATCCACCTATGATATTTGCCCATGGTATTGTGACATCCACCCATGGAATTGACCCATGATATTGTGACATCCACCCATGGTATTCATTCACCCATGGATTTGACCTGTGGTATCGTAACTGAAAAATACTATAAGTAACAAGTCACATTTTGTAAAAGGACATATTGTCCGCCGCAATGTAACTTTTACAGTGATTCTCCATTTTAATAAAAGACTTCTTTGTGGTTTTGTTTATTGGGCGTTCTCCTTTTTTTCTTCTAGCATTTTAACTTTTCAGATCTTGGGGGCCTCTCCCCCAAAATCTCTTTCAATCTTTTAGATCTTGATGGTCTCCCCCCAAGATCCAGATTAGGAAGCCCATCGATTATAATTGTTTATGCTATAATGCTATATCATGGGCAAGTGACATTACCATGGACACAAGTGTAGAAAAGTACAAAGAGAAGATGAGATCTCCCCCTCTGATTACTTTTCTTGCAGGATGGTTTGATGGTGTATCACAAAGGGGAATGTGTGGTTGTGGTGTGGTTCTCAAACTAGATAACAACACACAATACTACCTTCACTGGAATGGTGGCCCTGGGACCAACACCAAAGCTGAAATCATGGGGGTTTAGTCTAGTTTGCTGCGGAGAAGCAAATGGACATCACCAACATTTATGGAGACTCCAAAGTCATCATCGTCGGGATACTAGGCCACACTGCTTTCGACCCTTCTCTACTAGTTGGTTGGACCAATAGGGTAAGACATTTGCTGACCTCTCT
This sequence comes from Pinus taeda, assembly GCA_000404065.3. Lineage (NCBI taxonomy): Eukaryota > Viridiplantae > Streptophyta > Pinopsida > Pinales > Pinaceae > Pinus > Pinus taeda. Next base: position 36,594 of record APFE030350409.1, read on the forward strand.
CACATCATACTCCATCTCACATATACTCAGAGAAAACAACAAGAACGTGGATAGACTCTCAAAAGCTAGACTATTAGATCAGTTCAAAATCATTCTTTATACTCTATATGTGGACCAGCATATCAGAGAGGTTGGAGAGATTCACATGCCATAACTTTGAATCTTGCTTTTTGTTTGTATTTAGAATTTTTCCTATTTTACTCTTTGTATTTATGGTCTGCTGTGTTTTTTTCCATTTCGAACTGAAATTCAGATGGCACAAGGCGCACATCTACCTCAACTTCAACTTGTCCACTTCTGCTCATAAAACCGAGCAATAGAATAGACTTCTGCCAAGTGCCTACTACAGAACCATGGCTGCGTTACCGAGTGCTAACGAGTGCCGTATGATTCACATTTTGCTGTAGTGCTAACGAGTGCATATCATTCACATTTTCTGCAAGATTTTAGTTATGCAGTGGTGAAAAATTCCACCTCATTTCGCACCTACTTCCTGCTGCACGCTTCTACTCATAAATTTGCCTGCTCTTCTTCGAGCTCTCCATAAAACGGTGCCCAATGTCGCCTTAATTTCATCATAAAATTGCTTCACGTTTATAACACTCGATGCCAAAAAAAAATTACTGCTGTACAGTGTTAAGTGGGTTTCTGTTAGTGATTGAAAAAAATAGAAAGACTTAAATTACATAAACAATAGACATGAAAATTGATTTTATATGTAGATAGAAACTTTTACATCATAAAAATGACATATTACATTTGACAAACAACACAACGTTTTTTTGGATCCTTAGTTGTCTCTTCTGTACTTGCGAAATCCCTAAGATCTTTTCCTCGTAATCATATTGTGCTGTTTTCGGAGCGGCATGAAGTTTCTAGTTCCTTGGATTGACATTTTGTCGGAATTGCAGGTCTTATCTATTGACTTTGTCATTTTTAGGATGACTTTTTTTCAAATTTTTTTTTTTTAATCATACGGTGAATCCGTAACTATGAGGTTTAATCTAGGGGAGACCTAAGATCAACCCTCATAGCTGCCACTATAACACCAAGAGCATAACCAACCACCTGCAAGTAGGGTATACTAAGTTCCTATGATTTTAGCATGAGGTTTAATTTAGGGGAGACCTAAGATCAAACCTCATAGCTGCCACTATAACACCAAGAGCATAACCAACCACCTGCAAGTAGGGTATACTAAGTTCCTATGATTTTAGCAAGAGCAGACTCACGGGAAAAGGGAATCCGTCCTTCTAGCCGCCACCACAGCAGATCATTGTACTCAATGAAGCTTCAATTTATTAGTAGTACTAGCTTGTTCAATGTTGGTTCAAAATCACTTTCCTCAAATTTCATTATCATTTTATTTTAAATTATTT
>APFE030350409.1:38144-51833 GCA_000404065.3 Pinus taeda
TAAAAATATTTCATTTAAAACTTTTAATATTAAAAATTCTCTAGAAAAATAATTCTTTTAAAGATAAAAAGAATTCTCATGCTCTCTATTGAAGCACAAGCCCATTCTTACTTTTAGTCATCTATCCTTCTTCATTAAATGCCTAATGAGTCCTTGGTGAACAACAATTTCAAGTATTCTCTATAGCATATATCCATTGTAAAATGTTTGCTTATTGCTAGTTCCCTATTTTTGGTTGGTGTCACTAGTTATCAATTAAATTAAATTCTTTCTTTCGTTAGTTTTTTTTCCATTTGATATACATTGTGATCACATTCTCAAAATTGAACAATGATCAAAGAACAAATCCATTCAACATATTTAACATATTTGTTTCATGCCTATGCTATTGCATAGATACAAAATTTAGGTTACTAATTTGACCAAGATTTATAGGTATTAGTATGTTTAGTCATTGCTTTTGTGGGTGTCTATTTGAGGTTTTTGTTGTTGTTTTCAATTCTAAAAATATTGAGGCAAGTAATTGCTGAAAAATGACATATCTATCAAACATTCTATTTGAGCGCCAGCTCATAGTTTCTTTGTTCATAATTATGCCAAAGGTACATCAAGGTTCCATGACCATGAGCATTGCATATGGAAACTTGAAATACTTTTGGAAGAACCCTGAGCATGAGGGATCATACCTAACAATTCATATTTAAGTAAAGTGTATATAATATATAGGCATTGTTGCTATTGCATAGGTACATAATTTAGGGGATCAATTTGACCAACATTCTTAGCTATTAGTACCTTTAGTCATTGATTTTGTTGGTTTCTATGTGAGGCCTTTGTTGTTGTTTTTTTATTCTGAAAGCATTGAGGAAATAAGATGGAGGGAAATTATTCTTGTATAGATTAAATTTTTTTATACAACCTTTTGATAACTTTGTTGATCTCATTAAACATTTATCTGATATTAATATTACTTTAAATATGGTTCGTTTGACCCTTATGCCATTTTATATATGATAATTTTGATATGGGAAATTTTAATAGGTAATATGGCATTAATAATCTATTTTTTATTATCAAATTTTATTAAAATAAGTTTAGAGGATTTTTTGTGTAAGATTTGTTAAATGATTTTGAGAAAAATACTTTTTGGATTATTGTTTTTAGACTATAAACACCATATACTAGTCTAACAAAAAAAACTACTACTATTAAATCATTCCATTTTTTAAATTTCTAAACAATCTTGCAAGTATCCCATTCAACCGTTAGATTAACCAAATTAATGTAGTATGTTCAACCAAGAATGATTACTTGCAACCTTCAATTCCTATTCCTTTTCTTCCCATTTCAATTTCTATTCCTTTTCTTCCCATTATAATCTTCTTGATGTACCATGTTTGTTAGTGTGCCCAGGCTCCCCTCAATAGTATTCTAAAATTGTATATAATATAGTCTCTTGATCTTCCCTACAACCACTTATTCCAAGTGCATTCGAATGTCTCTTGTAGAATCGAGGTTCACATTGATTTACCTTCTAATTACGAAGCCAATCATAGTTCCAGACTATGTGGCATCTTTATGGGCTATTCATAGTTCCAGACTATGTGGCATCTTTATGGGCTATTCCACGACTCTTCAAGGTGTTTTCAATAATTAGGGTTGATGACCTTGGATTGCTTTCACATGAAATGCACTTCCCACTGGGTCAACGGTTGTAGGACTCTTCAAGGTGTTTTCAATAATTAGGGTTGATGACCTTGGATTGCTTTCACATGAAATGCACTTCCCACTGGGTCAACGGTTTTCATCCAGTGCGTTGTTTTTATTTTTTTTATAAGAAGGATTTCCATTAATAGCCTTTATTCACGTTACAAGTTGGACATATCCCCGCCATTAAAGAAGCCAACTATAATTGCTCATGTTGTTCCTTTTAAATTCTATTCTAAATTTGTTTTAAATGACAATCAATTTAATCCATGGATCGTTGTTTCTGTTAAGAAGGTGTCGATATCTTCAAACAAACTTCATATTTTTTTGGATTTGTCACGACAATACTTTGACAATCCTTCCTAGTGAGTAATATTGCTTAGATTGTGAGTACTCAAACTTGGAATATCTTACATGGGCTGCTAGGCGGGCGTAAAAGTGCACATATGCTAGGGATAAAATATCATTTATAGAAACATGAGCGTAAGTTACAAATTTTACCACTGACCATAAAATTTGATCACGTTCTAGGAGAGTACATTGAACCATATTAACAACTACACTTCATATTCGTAATAAAAGTAAGCAAATGCCAATGGATACGTTCCATCATGGATAAAATTGAGGGTAGTATTGACTATATTAATGTTAATGGAGCCACCATTCAATTTGAAAATTACGCTTCTAGATCTGCAGACAACCTTGACTTCAAATGACGTGTTCACCAAGAATACGGGTTCGGTAAGCGCAGGCGAGGATACTTGATGACCAAGCCACCGCCCTAAACTGTGTCAAACTTGTGCTTCACGGATTCTGTCGAACAGGCTACAAAGGAGTGTGCAGATCGATATAAAAGGTTTGTGACACCACCACAATATTACATCAAACGTGAGGGAAATCATCGTTCGAAGATGGAGAACGTGATTGCCCAAATTTGGTCATTGATTGGTCTCTTCACTCTCCTCCAAAACTTCCTTCCTCCACAGTTGCTACAATTGTTGAATCGATGGCTGTTCCTGTTTCAGGAACGTTTCAATACCTATTACGAACTTGACATTCCACAGTTCAATGGGAATTATGGAGCCAATCCAAACGAGGTGTACGAGGAAGTGGAGCTCTACTTATCCAGCCTCGACGCCATTAAGGGAGCCCGGAGATTAACAGTATTTCGCGCCAAGGAATCGTGCAGTGTGAATTTTGGCCCGGCTCCCGATGAAGAGATGCAAGAATCTTTCACGGGAGCCACAATGTTGTGGTCTCACCACGTTCAACTTCTTGGTAGCGACAATCGGCTCGATAAGCGCTGGTTTCACCTAAAAACAGCGAGGTCTAACGAGCGCTTGTTGTCGGCCTATTTTGACCATATTGCGAAAGGTGCAGCTGAATTCAAGAAACAGAGCAGGGGCATAACCATCTATACCAATAACGGAGATGCCCGATATGGGGATGGTTGGACCGGCGTTCCGTTCAAGCATCCATCCACTTTCGATTCTCTGGCCCTCGATCCGACGATGAAGAACAAAATTATAAAGGATCTCGACTGTTTCAATAAAGGCAAGGAGTTTCACAACAGAGTCGGCCGTGCTTGGAAGCGCGGGTACCTTCTGTACGGTCCCCCTGGAACAGGGAAATCTAGTCTCGTGGCCGCCATATCGAACTATATGAAGTACGATGTGTACGAGCTGGAGCTCACAAAGGTTTGCGACAACTCCGACCTTCGTTTGCTGCTCTTGCAAATCAGTAGCGGATCCATCATTGTCATTGAGGATATTGACTGCTCGCTCGATCTAACAGACAGGCTTTCTCAGCCTCCAAATCCTCCTGGTGAACAGCAAAGCGGAAGCCGAGTAACTCTCTCGGGACTTCTTAACTTCACTGACGGATTATGGTCGTGCTGCGGGGAGGAACGAATTATCATCTTCACGACGAACCACAAGGATAAGCTCGACCCTGCACTTTTAAGATCCGGCAGGATGGACATGCACATACTCCTCTCTTTCTGCAACTTTCCTGCTTTCAAATCGCTTGCATTCAACTATTTGCAGGTTGAAGACCATCCACTTTTTTCTGCTGTGGAGGAAAGCATGAGGGAGACTGAAGCCGAACTGACTCCTGCAGAAATCTCTGAAATCCTGATAAATCATTTGGACGACCCTCTGAAAGCCTTGAATGCAGTTATTTCCGCACTGGGTGATCGGGTTAAATCGACAAGTGTAACAGATTGTAAGGAGCATAAAGGAACGGAAGAAAGAATAGCGACAACCCAAGACGGGATTGGGCCACGGAGGAAGAAGGGGCGGCAGAGGAAGGTGAAACGTTATTCAAAATCCAAGCATTTGATGGATTGTCTTGAATATGTACCGTCACATTGAAAGCGCTTTCAGTCTTCAGAGGTGTTGTTTTGATGATATTGTTATGTATATTATTGATTCGATTGAAAACAAAGAATTCATCCTTTCGTTGTCATCTGTATGAATCATCCTCTGACTTCAAAAAGTTGTATATGATGTAGCGCGCAATCCTATAATATAAATTAAATTTATGCAATCATCAACATTTCTTTTATTATATAGTTTGTATTATCCAAATTGAAAAAATGAAAAAATAATCATAATAATTTATAATTATTTTAAATTATCCATATATAGAAATTGAAATTAAAGCATTTTTATTTTATGATAAGTGTAATACACAATATTGTTACTTTATCTATTTATTATTTTTATAGAAACAAATAATTAATTGCTAAATTAAATTAAAATTAATAAATTAAATTAAAATTAATAAAATGGAAATGTTGTTTGTATTAAAATTATTAATTCAAAATTACAATTTTAATAATTGAAATTACGTGAGAAAATTAAATATTGGATTTGAAATTATGTGAAAAAATAAATTTTGAATGGAACAATATAGTGATATATATTTTTTAATTTTTTCCTAAGTTTTGTTACTTGAATTATTGATTTGAATTAATTGTATTTATATTATACAACAAAAATATTTTTAATTATGATTTTAAAATATTGATTGAAATATTAATTTTGCAATATATTTTTAGTTAAAAAAATGTGTTTTATTATCAAATATATTAAATAAAAGAAAAATTATTTTTTTACCCAAGAGCAAAGACTTGTATTGGAATTTATAATTTTCTTTTTAGTTAATGTTAAATAATATAACCCGGATGCTGGTGTCTTAACAGGCGATTAATAAGTGTTATTAATGATGCATGCGCAGCCGGCAGCTGGCAAGCATACAAGGAAGGATAGGCCGCCGGAGGAAAGGCTTAATTACTCCTTTCTGCAGGCAATTCATTATGCATTAATGCAGGTTCGAGCCAAAGGTACGCGGATGGAGGTTAATAGGATGGAGCGCCAGTTCGGGATCTCGTTCGATTTGGCTCTGTTCAGGTATTCCGCAGGGTGGTCAGGTATTCCGCAGTGTGTCTCTATGTGCTCTGGTTCTCTTCGGCTTTGCAGCGGTGGTTGTCTCAGGTGGTCCTGCTCTCAGGGGCAGCCGCCTGGGACTCAGAACGATCCCAAATTGTCTACCATAAGAAACTCCTTTTCGTTGCTCTGCGCAGCTGTTGAATGCCCCAAGTTGCAGGTCGATTTGTGGGTCTGGTATCTCAGGCTAATCTTTGGTAGTTGCCCGGTTAGAAATTTGGTTTTAGTCCCGGTTACAGGGGTCTGGGTTGGGAATTGGGTCCTCCTGGTTGTGGCGGGTCATTGTCCATTAGTCTGGGACTCGTTCTCTTTCGCAGGGGCTTCCTTCTGGGTTCACTCAAGCCTTCAATTGCTTTTCCGGCACCCTCAGCCTCTAAGCCTGTTTATTGTGCTGCTTTGTTTGAACATGGCACCCCGTAAACGAGGCATTCCCAGGCGCGGGAGCAATTTGGGATCTCAGGGAAGGTGGGGGGCTGGGGAAGCCCTGAACCTCGCCGCATCTCTCCGCTTGCCATGGTAGCGCCTTCTTCACTGACCTCAGACGAGTCTGGTCCTTCCCTTAATAGCTCGTTGCATTCCGCCCAATTCAAATTCAAAAGCAGGCTCAACAGACCGCTTATCTCTGCCTTAGTCACTGTCATCTTCTTGGAGGAAGAAGATGATCCAGCCAGCTTAGAGGCAGCCTCAACAGATCAATCGCCCTCTAAGTCTGCCAATTCGTCTTAGAGCAGATTGGCGGAGGATGTTTTAAAAGTTTCATCGGTGGTGCAGGAAGAGGAGGGTCATGAGGAGGACAGTATTCAGCAGGGCTCTCCTCAGGAGAATATCATCGACTCTGAGCCAATGAAAGGATATGAAAATATCCTGCACCTCAGGACTCCTCCGGATGGCTCTATGATGGAAGTCGAGGACGGGGTGATGGTAACCTGGGAGCGTGCCCCGGACAAGGTCGATGAGCATGACACTGATGAATCCAAGTAAGTCTCAGTCTTTCTTCTTGAAGCTTCGGGAAAGCAATTCAGTTTTGCAGCTCCAGATTTCGCGGTTAAATATTAGGCATCTCGGTACTGCGCATTTTCAGTTTGGCGTTGTTCAAACGCAGGAATTTTCTCTTGGACCTCCAATTTTGTCAACACGCAAAAGTACAATTATCAGTTTTATGTTGTTTAGTTTTGGAATATAGAGGTCTGTTCAGATTTTTGCAGGCTTTGATCAATATTGTAAGCAATTTTTGCAAAAGCATCTTGACAAAGGGATGGCTATGGCTCCCTGAGAGGTTTGATCCTCTTTGTACATATTTTTTCTCTTTTTAATATAAATAGCATAGTCTTTACTCAGAAAAAAAAAAAAAAAAATGTTAAATAAATAAAAATAATAAAAATATAAAAATTTGATTCATGAATTAAGATTTCATATTAATTTTAAATAGTTATAAAAATAAAAACCTCCAAAACCATCTATTTATAAAAGTATAACTACATAGTAATCATAGATCCTAATTTAAATACCCTTGAGATTTATAATTTTTATTTTTATTTTTATATAATTAAATTAATTATACATTAATTTAACTAATATAATCCTAAACTTTAAAATAGACTTAAAACTTATACCCTCCAAATTAATATTAAATAAAATGATTCATACATTATACAAATTTAAAATAACCAATCACATATGGCATTGTGATCCATTAAAATATCAAAGCACCAGATTTTTTTTTTATAGTAGATACTTAAGTGATAATGTTGTATGCAAAACATGCCAGATATTTACGTAATAAAGTTGTAATTGAATTATGTAGGATTGTGATATGTTAACGTGGATGAAACAACAATGTGATACAACATATATGTTTTACATGTGAGATCAATGTTATACATGTGAGATCAATGTTATATAAGAGGGTTGATATGGTTGTTCTAAATCTGAGTAATGATGATATTAAATTTAAATCTTTGTGATTTATATTAAGTTTTTTGAGATATGTTATGGTAATAATTATATTATAATTCATAGATTTACGTGTTTTGAATTAGTAAGTGTGGTTTATTGTCAAGATTTCAGATCTACGTATTCCAATCAGAGCTACCTCAAAATTTTAAATCTACACGATTTTTCTTTCCATAAATATAACAAAATCATTTGTATAATATGCTAATATTTGGTATATAAAATTGATGGTGATGGTGATTCGTAGACTGCAACCAAGGTAGTTTAGTGGAAGTTATCTTTATGCGGACCTCGCCTAGTGGAAAACGTATGTGCATTACGTAGTGGAAAACATAGGTAGGAAAACGTATGTGCATTACGTAGTGGAAAATGTATGTAGGTATACATAGTGGAAGATGTATGTAGGTATACATATTTAGAAAGTTAATTAGGTTATTTTAATGTTCAGGTATTATGTAAGTTTTGATTATTATTATTGATAATTAAATTAAAATTGTAGAAGGTTTATTCTAAAATAGATATATGTTTTTATCTGATACATAAGATTATGGCGATTCTATTATTTAAAAATAAAAAAAAAATTATATATAAAATTATATAGTTGAATAATAATAATTAAATTAAAAATTCTAGAAACCCTACACTAATAAACACCCATTAACATAATTAATTTGTTAACCCTACACCAATAAACACCCATTAACATAATTAATTTATTATATGATATTACTGTAACTATATTAACAAATGTAAATGATATATATGACATCATTTTATTTATATTACTAAATGTAGTTGATATACATAGATTCACATCATTTTTTCCGTTTATAAACTTTTTCATCTAAGTTATGTCATTTTTTGTTGTTGTCAATTTGCATGATAATTTAGTAATTGTATTGGCTAAATGTGAAAATATAAGCACGCATTTAAATATATAAAACAATTAGTATTTGAAATTATATTCATTGACATATAGTATACAACCAGAAAATGCTAATATCTTTCATTTATAACCATAAAATAAAAATGTATCAACATAACAAATAACTTTTATTAGGCACAGTCTAATTTATAGAAGAAATTGCTATTTTAATGCATTTTTTTGGTTAATTCAAAGAAGGTTTTTTAAAAGACCTAAGTTTAAGTTGTTTAATCTATAGAATTTGAGTGCCCAATATTTTACAAGGTGCTAAATTTATTTATGCATTCAAAAAAATATTTTAAACAAAAAAATCATAATATTACTTAAAATTGTAACATAAAATTCATGTAAAAAGAATTATAGATTCTATAAGTTAAATTCAACAATTTTATTACCATTATTACTCTGAAATGAAATAAATCGACTATATAACTAAGGATTTAAACACATAATGTTATATTTATATTTACCTTATATTTCCACATATTTTTTAAATATTTTTTTTTGAGAAGTAACTTATTTTTGATATGTTATTATTGAAATGAAAATATAATAAAATAAAGAAGTTAATGTATTCCAGCAAAATATAATTTATTTAGTAAACAAATAATTAAAAAAAGAGATATTTTTGTTTTCTCATCCTATGGATGAAATGCAAATTGTAAGTCGGAGCTTGTGGTTTGAACATAGGGACTGATTAGAGATAAATTAATTGGTTTAGGTGGTTAGATTTGATTTTGATAAATTAATAAGGTTTAGGTGGTTAGATATGATTTTGGACCTTTTAATTTTTTTATATATGTTTTATATTTATATTGAAAATGGTTATAGATGTGTTGTAATTAGTTTTGAAGTAAAAAATAAGTTAAATTTATTAAAAATGTATTTTTTATAAGTTTAGTATGAGAATGATGCGTGTTTTTTTTTTTTTTTTCAATCTAGAGTAGAAATTTTAAAAAAAAATATTATATATTTATATATAATATATATATATATATATAATATATATATAATATTATATATAAATTCATTACAAAAATAATTGATTGCTATTTTACTTTCAGTACATTACTTTATATAAGAATGCAAATAATATATGTTACTAATGGATACTCACATATTAATTAATGGATAATAGTGAATTTTCTTTTTGGGTTAGTTAATTTTTTACCAAATATTGCATGTCAATTTGGTAATACAAAGACTATTAGGTCCAACCCATAAACAAAATATTTTGATATCCATATTAAATAATATAATTTTAAATCACCCAAGAGAAGACCTAATTTTATATCATCTTTATAAAATAAGTGAAAGTTAAATGAATATTATATTTTTTCTTTTGACCCTGAGCAATATTTTTTGTTTTTTAACAATATCTCAATGGAGGTCTCAAATAAAATATTTGAATTTCTATGTTAATTAATGTAATTCAATATCTAATTGGGAGGATTTTCAATTAAATCATCCATTGAAATCCTAGGACTTATGACTCTCAGTCACCCATGGTAGTTCCATATGAGGGGGTTCAAATCCATCATCTCCCAACCTTCCACTAACAATTTGTTGATGACACCATGTTTATGGACATTTAAGGAAGTTTCAACCTTCTCCAAAGTGCTTGATGATTTCATGTTTTCCCAAGGAATCTCAATTAATAATTTTAAATATCATGTTTTCTTGTTCAACAACCCCCCATCCCGTCTGTCGAAGGCCACGTTTTTTTGTTTGCTCAAATTTTAATGTTGCGCCTTTCCTTGTAACAAATGACTTATAAGAAGGATAGTTGGAATTTATTTCTTTGAATATTGGAGTATGTATAGTACCCTTAAATTCCATCCTCTTGGTTCTCTCTATTGACATGTTTTCTACTCTTGCTACCCATAAAAGGATTTAAAAATCCATTTGCAATATTTAACATTATTTCCCTTGGGGATGTGCATCTAGAGAATGAAAATTGTCACCATTAGCATGAGACAAACTGTAACAACCATGGTGAAAATTCCATGCAATAAAAGTTAATAAAGGCTAAATAAGACCATGGGTAAGGGACAATTATTCCAAGTTGAATGTTGGGCAAGCATATCCTAGTGGGCATCATTGGATGTGTGTTTTGGGAAAGGCTAAGGCAAAGGCATTAAAAGGAAAAATGATATGTTTGGCACATTTATTTATGAAAATAAAGGAAATTAGGAGAAAAGTAAGGTGAAAGGTCACAGGTTTCATGTGAGGAGGGAAATGAAGGAAAAAAATGGAAAATGAAGAAATTAGAGGCCTCGTTGATAAAAATGATTATGAGGATCAGTTGACATATTTCTCAGTTTTAGGCTTGCTTAGTGTTAAAATTTTGTCAGTTCAAGTTTGGAGCTATCTCATTATTCTCTCTCTCACTCTCTTGGTCACTTAGAGTTTTCTTGGAGCACTCTAGGAAAGAAAAGGAAAGGAAAGGAAAAGAAAGCAGGGATCAAGGAAAGGAAAGTAGGATCAAGGAACTTCAGTAGGTATACTTGCAGGAAACCTTTTGTATGTGTGATTTCCTAGCTGGTTTGGACATGCATGACTTTTCATGTTGGTGCATGGTTCTCTTGTTGTCGGTGGCATGGTTTTTTTGGGTTATGACAGTGTATTTCAACCTAGCCTCGCCTTTTTCTGGATGCCATGATGTGTTAGGATGTTGATCTCAGTTATGAGCTTTGGAATTGCCAGATGGATTTCGAAATCCTGGGCAGAGGTGGTCTCAAGGGTCATTACCAAAGGCCTAGTAATCCCTTGACTGGTTTTGGTCAAATGCACAGTAAATCCTGATAGAGCATTCTTGGTTTAGGGCCTAGTGATTCGAGTTTGGATTGCAGTAAATCCTAAGAGACAAAGAGACGAAAAATTCCTCAAGGATAGTGATGGATTCACGTGACATTCCTAGTTCTATTCAGTTTTGATTAGAGCATAGGTTTTGGTGTGATCACAGTTTGATGAGGGTGGAGGTGGTTTAACCTCTCGATTTCCTTGGCTATTCTTGGATTGGTTGTTCTATGAGATCCCACATTCATGCTTGGAATATGGAAGAGGGGTGATTGGATGAAAGAGAGATTTGGTTCAACCATGTCTATGGTTGGGTGGTATGTGGAAGTCCCGAAACTGGTCGAATTTGCCTATGATTAATAAAAGCTAAGTTCTATTACTTTTGCATTTATTTATATGTGGATTTAATGGTTGTTGTATCTTTGATATTTACATGGTTTTATGCTGGTTATAATCATGGTTGAATGAATGGTTCATGCCATGGTTATTTAATGTATTTACTAGTTATAGTAGTAGTTCAATGGAGAAGGAGGTGATCCTTCTAGTTATGTTTCATAAGTTTTTTAGTCATTTATGCTATGTCTTGTATCCTATACTTATAGGTTGCATTGATGCCAAGTGTTTGACAGAATGTCAGTCCTAGTTGGGGATGCTTAGGCCTAGTCCTGAGGGTAAGGTTTGATTGAATAAAATAGTTATTATGTTTTTAATGAATTCTGGAAGTTACAACAAGTTTTGGGAAGAGGCCAGGATTCTAGGCTAGAAAAGTGGCTTAAATCTCGGGGTCGCTGGCGCAAAACTAGTCATTTTGGTCCACAATCAATGGCAGCTAGGCCTATGAGAGCGACTTTGTGTTTCCAATCACTCCCTTGCCCATCACATGAGAGAGAATATGGTATAAGAGTTGAAGAATAGCAGTTGGACCCAGTGACATGTTGCCTGAGTGGTTGACTTCTCTCCTGAGGGTTCGGTTGATGATGTTGGATGATTGTATTTGATGTTCTGTCGATTCCACTTGCTTAACATGACATAGGACATCGAATCTGATCATAGTAGCATCTCTCCTCATGTTTACCCTGGTTGGTATGGTTACTTTGGGTAGAATTCGGAGGGGGTGTTATAGGGTGGTATTAGAGTGTGGTTGCACTCTCCTTGGGTGAATTTGTTGGTCATGCATGCATGTGTGTCTCTTACACTTGCATTCCATGTACTTGTTCATTTCCATAATGATTGATCATGGTTGTAGTAAGGTTGTCAGGAGGAACTTGACGTTGATTTTATGGAATGCATTGTGAGGAGTATATGACTAGTTACAGGAGTATATGCATCTTGATTACATCCTTTTATGTTGGGTGGCATTCTTCGTTGTTTGATTACATGCATTAGTCTTGTAGGTTACTTACAAGAATTGATCACTTATGCTCAACTACATGCGATTATGGGTATGTGTAGTTGATTAAACATTGCTTATGCAGGTTGATAGTTGCATGAATTAATGCATACAATGGAGTAATGGTTGTGGTCATGCATGTGTGGTCTTAGTTATAGTTATGCATGAATAGTAGGTCAAACATGCCTTGTGAATTCATGGTATGAAATTTAGGTCATCATGGTGCTATTGGTATGTTATGATGCTAATGTGTTGGCTGAGATAGAGCAGGAGATGTAGAATATTGCATGTTGAGCAGATTTTCATACACGTATTGCATGTTGACATGCAGGCACATAAGTTAAGGATTGTTATATGCATTAGGTTTATATACATTAGGTTTATGCACATGGCTTTTTATGTTATGGTTACATTAATGATATATGTTAATTGATTAGTATAGTTATATACAAATGTGTTGGATAATCAAAAATGGCAATAACCTGTGGTTGTATGCATTGCTATTGTTTCTTTAGGTTATATAACTTAATGATTATGTTATATGTTGTTGATGAAATATCTTATAGGTTAACTTATGGTTGATAGATGCTAGTGACTTGATGATTAGGGTTATTTCATTAAGGTCTTGATGTTATATGTATCATGCTAAATTGGATTGGCCAATGCAGATGGTTAGGGTTATGACATTCAGGTATGAGTCAAATTATCATGTTGCAATGTTTGTACTAATATAGACTGATCGTACACATGTGATTGCTATGCATAAATGATAATTGTTTATGAGTTAGATTGTGAACGTGTTAGTTAGTGATTGTTATGGATATCATGATCTTATTTATGTTGGGTTGATATGTTGAGAAGTTATATCGTGCTAATATGGATTGATTGTGAAGACAATATTGCCTCCTCTGAGATACAGTAAGGTACAATTTTCCTTATGTTTTATATTTGGTGCTTGATTGTTTGATTTTCGTCTAGTTGATTTATTAACATGGTATGTTGCAAGTTGGTTGAATGTTTGATGAATCGCATAATATGAGTATGTGTTCAAATGATCTTGTTTTAAGATGATTGTGCTAATGCATATGAGTTGAGGTAGCTGACATGTACTTGAGTATGATAGGTGATAGTTGTAGCATTATGTATTATAACTCATGACTATGGATTATGACATGAATGTTAGTCCTGGTAAAGCCTGATTTCAAAGTTATAGATATGATTTTCATGATATGTGGAACATGTGGTTGACATGTGTGAGTAGTTTCAAGAAACATGCTTGGTATTAGCGTGACAAGGTAATAGTTATTGTGTTTATATAAATAATAGTTGGGTGACGTGACAACACATAGTAAACCTTGATTGCAGCAAGGAAAAAGATAAAAGAAAAGAATTGGTCAAGAATTTATTTGGATAGGTTTGGAAACTATAATTCCAAACAAATGAGTGCTTTGCATACATGGAGTCTT